>JASCZW010007777.1:0-60120 GCA_034211315.2 Aedes japonicus
TTAGCACATAGAATAACAAATAGCTCTATTGATTAGAGTCATATGGATGTTAATTTGAGTGATTTGATGACGATAAAACTAACAGCGAGTTCGTTTTCGATTCAGCCCACCTAAAGGTTCTTCATGGATCGGGTATTTTCCCTCGTCTTCTTTCTTCTTTGTCGGAGTACAAACCAACTACGACCATTTATTGACCTTGTGGTAAGACCCGCGCAGTAACGTTTCCTATTAGTAACGAGAAAAACTGCATTCACAAAGTAGATGCTTAGAGGATTCAGTTTTGAATCCCACAGAACCTGACATTCTTAATTAATCTTATTTAGCTTCATTAGGAAGTGTCGCGATGGGCAGTGCTGTTAATAAGCTCTACACACACACCTAATTCGCGCTTGCTATGTTTCACGCTTGGAACAATGAATCTTTTGACTAGTTTATTCCAGTTGTAGTGTGCAATCTGTTCTACAGTCTGTTTCTCCCAATTTCTAAGCTGCATCCATAGAAGGTGCCCCAGAGACCCCTCCCTAGCAAATTGGTCGGCAATGCAATGTTACTATGACACTGGTACCCAGAATAGGTAGACCCTGTTCTTTGAAGCCAGTTCCTTTAGTAATTCAAAGCATTCCCACACAAGCTAGGAATAGCACTCAAATCGCTGATAGCTTTCACAGCCGCCTGGCTGTCTGAGAAGATACAAATATTGTCGTGTCTGCATTTCCTTTTAAGACAAGATGGCAGCGCATTCTAAGATTGCTTGAATTTCGGCTTGAAATACAGTAGGCCATTTTACCCATTGGTATGGCGAGTTTAGTCCTGGGTCCATACACTCCAGCCCCAGTTCTATCACTCATTTTAGAACCGTCTGTGTAAAATACAATAGATCCTGGCGAAACTGTTGGCCCACCAGATTCCCACGTGTTCCGATCAATGATCGTTACTTTGTATGGTATACCTGAGATAGGTTTTTGTTGCATCCAGTCATCATTTGGTGTCACCAACGGATTTATGTTGACATTTCTTTTTAATTATTTGTAAATGTCCTGTTAGGTCACCCTCAAAGATCCTTTGTACCTTTTAAGTTTTATGGCACTTTACTGCCTCTACCTGTACA
Organism: Aedes japonicus; assembly: GCA_034211315.2. Lineage (NCBI taxonomy): Eukaryota > Metazoa > Arthropoda > Insecta > Diptera > Culicidae > Aedes > Aedes japonicus. The sequence continues at coordinate 1,109 of JASCZW010007777.1, forward strand.
AATTTATGCAAGGGTTTAAGTTTAAAGTTTAAGTTTTGCGTTATGATATTATGGCATCCAGAGTGATAGTGGGAGTACTTTGAATAGCTCCTGTTTTTGAAGGTCCATACAAAAACCTGAGAAGGGAGGGGGAGGTAGTCGAAGAATTTCTAATGTTTGCATTACATAATGAATGGATGTCGCCTCATAGTTCTAGGGTTTTTTTTCATTAGGGCGAATCTACAATTGAGAGATTCTCTCCGGGCTCGCTTTCTTTCATTCATTACAGCGCCATTATAAAACTTACGAGGCATTCTTTAGTACAGATCGAAACACAACAGTGCTGGCTGGCATACTCTACAAATAGTAGAATGAAAAACGTAAAGGTGATTGGTTTATGAATGAAAAAGAGCGAGCCCGGAGAGAATCTCTCAATTGTAGATTCGCCCCTAATGAAAAAAAACCCTAGGGTTGTTCTTTTCTGCTTGTAGTAGAGAGACGGCCTGTTTTTTCATTGTCGGATGATAGCCTTGAGCTTTCCCAACTTGGGTTGGTTTGGGTTGTTTGGGCTGCTGAAACAATGTTCTTGGTAATACGAAGAGCAGAAAATCGCTTCGACATTTGCCGTAGGGTTTTAAAGATAGCAGTGCCGTAGGACAACATTAGGGAATACGACTAGCAGATAGGAGTTATTCGTTTGAATTTTCGATATTAAAACTCACTTGTATTTTTCAATAAACCCCATTGTTTATTTATAGAAAGGCAAGATAATATATTAGCACAAGTCATGCGTATTCGTTTGCATATTGGGTGAAGGACGGGTTTTAAGCAGTTCATGCATCACATGGGATATTTGTTGAAGCTGTATGTTATCTATGTTCAGAACTGCCAATTTTCGATCCCTCTTAATCCCCCTCTGATCATTTCTTACCTTCAGAAACGAGCATTAGACTCAGAAAATGTCATAGCGATAGAATAAAGTTCCCAAGTGTGGAACTTATTGAAAGCTTGCGGATTGCTTTTCCGATCATGAAAATGTTTTCTTTAGCTCTGCAATCCGTTCATAAACAAACAATATTGAATGAATGCGATTCCGTGCATGTGTGGGAGCTAACACTTCGCTGCTAACGTCAATTTCCTCATGCCGCGCCTTGGTTTACCCTAATTAGGCACATTATAAGACATTAATTAGACCGGTAGTTCTCTACGGCCACGAAACATGGACATTGCTAGTGGAGGACCAACGCGCCCTTGGAGTCTTTGAACGGGAGGTGCTGCGTTCCATCTACGGTGGAGTGCAGATGGAAGACGGAACGTCGAGAAGGCGAATTGCACCAGCTGCTGGGAGAACCTCCCATCGTACACATCGCAAAAATCGGTCGACTACGATGGGCTGGGCATGTTGTAAGAATGTTGGACGACAGCCCTGTGAAAATGGTTTTCGAAAACGAACCGACAGGTACAAGAAGAAGAGGGGCGCAACGAGCAAGGTGGATCGATCGAGTAGAAGGCGTCATGCGAGGCTGGCTAGGTACAGCCATGGACCGATTACAATGGAAACAATTTCTGTGTACAGCAGAGGCCACGCCAGCCTTAGTCTGATTGGTAAGGTAAGTAAGCATCATTGCTCTACACGCTAAAAATTTCAGGATAGTGTACTACAATTGGTTTTGAATTTGATATAAATGTCAAATCTGTTTGCGCTAAGCCCAGCATCGGAAAATGACAGGTTCTTTGCCAAATGTTAAGATGGATCTGTCCAGATAGAAAATACTGGTGGAGGTACTGGGTAAGAGATAGCAAGCTGGTACCGGTGCGCTATAGCTATTGTTAACAAAGAAGAACAAACACTCGAACGCAACTGTGGTGCCATAGTGTTGCGTTCAACAGCGAATAGTACTGTTTGACAGCTCCGAAATATAGTTTTTCATGGCATATATTAGTGCCGGATTATGGACAATATAAACATAAGCATAGATCAACCGCAAATGACTGAAAGAAGCATGAAATAAATAGTGATTTCAGATCATCTGAATATGAAATAAATTTTAAATTTAGATGAGCAAGAAGAATTGCAGGAATATCCGGAGTCGATAGCAGAAAGGAGTGTCGCAAATTTGAGACCTCTACCTATACGAAAACAATGACTTTTTAACATCGCATTCTGGCAACAAGCCTAGATATGCGAAGGAGCTGATGAAGGCATTCCCTCCGGTACATGCGTCCAAATGCAAAATCTAAGCGAACTGCAGGTAGGAAACTGATGGTTTTCTAGATGATGTATTTTAAAACTGCAATTAATTACTGTCAAATTAATTGGCAATCAGTCATGATTTATACATCGAATCACTAGCCAGATAGAAAGAGTTTATGTTCGTATAGTTAAATGTGAAATAATTCGGTAGGCATTTTGGACCATGTTAAGAATCTCTTCAACCTTCTGTTGTTTTTCTAGAATTTCTAGTATACACTAAGGTCTTTTTTACACGGTTGGTTTTCTGCAATAACTCCAGAACGGAACAACTTATCGACTTCATTCGAATCATTTTCCGTTTTGGGCAAAAAGTAGACAGATGGCAGTTTAGCTTAGCTTAGCTTGACTGACTGCACGTATCAATTGTTGCTATTCCGTGATTGATCAGAATCAGTTAAATTGCACAATGAATCAACCGAATGGGGCTGGGAATAACCGGTCATTCTCACTGTACACGTTTCAGGGACTCAATTTCTTTAATAATCAATAACGGCGCCGGCCACGTTTTTGCAATCAGGTGGGAATGGGGAAGGAAAGTTAGTATGACTGTTTGCTGTTTAAGGACCGTGTTTACCTCTGCATCCCCTCAAACGTCACAGGATGGAGGTTTTTCTATGTTAGTAGGGTAGGGCTTAAAGTATCAAGATTCACCTTGATAAGTGAGATGTGATCATATAATAAAGTTCATATAATTCAGGGATAAATAGGATAACAATTACCTGTTTCGCCCCGCATTTTTGAGAGCACTTACCACCTCTACAATTGTCTGAAAATCCTTTGCGGGGTCCAACTGGTCGGTTCCACAGTATCTAAATGATGCCTATCCAAACCCGCCGTGCTTGCCCCATATGACATTGCACGTGAACAAAAATAGCATCGTATCTCGCATTACAGGCAATGCCTTTTTCAATCTTTGTGCTCAAAACAAACAGAAGCAAAGCTACGTCACTAATCAACGCAGCCTTGTTTCTGCGATTCCTCCCGGAACATACACAAACTTTTTCTCCACCGGTGAAAAATGTTCAGCTTAGCATCCGGCTAAACAACTTTAGCTCGCCTGACATCCGTCTACAATCCGAATCATTTTTTCGCACTTTTCATTTCCCCGAGGATGGAGCAATTTGACAATTTAACGCTACGAGAACTCGGCCAACGAAATATGTTACTAAATGTCCAGCAAAACAACTAAAAACACGAAAAATCGGAAGTAAATTTGTAATTTTCACGGAAGAAAAATATTTGCTGTCCTCCGACAATACTCTGGCTAAAATTTAGTCTTTTTAAACGAGTTTCAATTGTAGAAGTGGGAAAAGACAGAAACAAAACTCGAAGTTTGTTTCTAATTGTTTGAATCAACTCCTTACCTATTGGGTTGAAATTGTTCTGATGAAGAATCTGTGATTGGTCCAATTGTTGACAAAACATATATGTATTTTCTACCATAATTTTCATTACAGTGCTCACCGGATGTAGATAGCGTGCTAAGGTGGTTTTTCCAAATTTGTGTCTCTCATCCAACTCATTTGAAAATGTTACTGTTGATAACAATCGGGACATAGTTGCCTATTACTACCAATGCTATCGTTTATTCTGCAGACTAACAATCATAGGTTAAACAGCTTGTCATCAGAATATTGTACAACCAAAAGACACGTCGAGTATGGAAGTTACAATGATAAAATATTTTATTTAGTTTTCCTGTTTTATTTTAAATCCTTATTTCTTTTCAGACGGAGAATAGAAGATCCAAAACTGTCCTGTTTCACGCATCCCGAATATGTTTTCCTATGTATGGTTTAATTTATGGTTGTCCCATTAAATATATTCTTCCAGCTAGTAGTGTCTGCAGTAGTAGTTGACATAGGTTTATCTTGTTTTTCCTTTTGCATTTCATGTTTAATTAACTGTGTGTGTTGTACACGTACATTTATACGTCGCCCTCTCCCGGTGAACAGTTGTTCAATGAGTGGAAAGGTGCACAAAGCTTTTGCTAACATGGAGTAGAAGACATAAATAAATGGATAAACAATAATTTACCTTCTTTGACAAATGTGCTAAGTAAGTTCATATAGGTTTAACCCTACTCGTGGTAATATGAGTGTGCTACAAATAATTATTTAACCAAGGCTATAATGGAAAAAATGAGTGTTCTCTTCACACAATCAACTGAAAGACAAATTAATTTCGAACAAAAATACCTCTTTTATTGGATGATGAGATAGCAAATACGATAGAGTTGTTGCTGATCTATTCTTTTTTATTTTTTGGAATGAATGACGGAGAGCAGCTTGTGAAGTATATTTGCCAAAGTTTTCTTTTCCTTGAAAGAACGATTCCTTCATACGTCCAAAACATTTAAATTCAAAAGGTTGTTACACTGTCCTGTTTCTTTGCCAATAGATTCCCAAACTGCGCGCGGTTAAGAGTTGCTGCTTGTGTTGATTTTTAATGTTCTCTTTGTTCTTTTTTATCTTCAACGGCGGTTTTGGTTAAGAAGAAAAAACTAAGTTCCTAATTTAGCATCTAATGCGCTGACAGACACACTGACAGAGTTAACGCCCACTTCTTCACTCCCTCGCTTTCGTTCTTTTTCCCTACAGCAATGATCTTTCCTCCATGTTTGAAGGAAATGCGCTTAACTGGTGGCACACTGCTGCACTCGCACTCCTGGACCGTGATGGTCTTCGTCCTCGTCGTAAGCGTTTTTGTATAGACCACTTCGACGGTCGTGCTCCGGGTCCAATTCCAGCTGAATAGAGAAAAATTAATACATTAGATTACTGACCAAAACTAGTGATTGTTTGCATTGAGCAATTGTCGGGATTGTAGAAAAATGAGATTTGCGAAAACTTTGCAAAATCATCCGTATGAGTCCTCAAAATTATTGTAGCATACTGAAGTAAATTTGAGACTGTACCCGATTCCACAATGATGCAAACATGCATGTAACACGGTTGCATTTTCGGATGTCAGAAACAGTACAGTCAGGCTTTTTGAAAATTTGCTTGCCGAAAAACCAATTTACTCTTAATGCGTTTAAGTACAATTGAAGTAGTTTACTTACCATACTGCATTCTTCAGCGTCTACGGGAACTTTCACTACGGGTCGCGCGGGTAAGCACTGTTCCAATGTGGCAACCTTGTCGATTGGTATGGAATCTGGGAACGCAATAAAGAATTGCATGATGAGCCGTCCTTTCTCGAAAGGATTCTTGTATTGAGGCATTCCTCTCCGGGCACGTATTTGACTGCCTCATGCTTAATAACTTCTCCCGGATAGCAAGTGATGACCAGATCCCGATCGTCCAGCGTTCGGATTATCTTCTGGAAACCACATAGCGACTCAACCAGTTGCAGTTGCATGTGCATGATCAAATCCTGGCCAGATCTCTTGAAAATAGGATGTTCCTTCTCGTCTAGAACTATCACAATATCACCAGGTTGTAGATCGGGTCTTGATCACCTTCGCCGTTGAATACAATCTTTTGTCCATCACGCATTCCCTTTCTACGTTAACTTCAAGAATTTTACGATCCCGCACTGTTTTTCGCCCGTTGCATTTTCTGCATTTGTCTTTCTCATCGATGATTTCGCCCATTCCTCGACACTGACGGCATGCTTCCTCAAACTGTTGGACAAAGCCGGGAGCTATCTGCTGGATCTTAGTCACAACACCGGTGCCGCGACACGGTGAACATTTCTGGACTGCACCCTTCTTGCCGCCGTGACCCTCGCACTGATCACAGATAATGTTCTTTTGTAAAGCTAACTTTCTGGTGGTTCCCGAGTACAGTTCCTCCAAAGTGACCGAGAGCTGGTGAACCAGATCCTTGCCACGGCGTTCTCGCTTGCTGCAAAATAAAATTGAAGAAAGAAAAAGAAAACGTCAGAAATGGTATATTGGTCAGTTTTTTATAATCTTTGCACATTAAATGTGCCTTTGGGTGGATCGAAGTGTGCCTTGGTTCAATGATGACAGCAAATATTTTTCCTTCCGTGAAAATTACAAATTTACTTCCGATTTTTCGTGTTTTTAGTTGTTTTGATTGACATTTAGTAAAATATTTCAGTGGGCAAGTTCTCGTAGTGTTAAATAATTTATTAAATTATTTATTTGTTCCATCCTCGGGGAAATGAAAAGTGCGAAAAAATTATCCGAATCGTAGGCGGATGTCACGCGAGCTAAAGTTGGCGATCGAGGCGCATAGCAGGATGCTTAGCTGAAGAAGCGGTTCAGAAAAAGCGTGTGTGTGTATGCCTTCCGGATGGAATTCGCAGAAACCAGACTGCGTTGATTAGTAACGTGCCTGAGCTTTGCTTCTGTGTTTGTTTTGAACAAGGCAAGATTGAAAAAGGCAATAAGTTCGAGATACGATGCTATTTTCGTTCACGTGCAATGCCGTATGGGGAAAGCATGGCGGGTTTGCATAGGCATCATTTAGATACTTTAAAAGAAGCAGAACGCCAACCAGTTGGACCCCGCAAAGGATTTTCAGACAATTGAGAGGTGGTAAGTGCTCTAAAAACCGTGGAGCGAAACACGTAATTGTTATCCTTTTTGTCCCCTGAATTATATGAACTATATTATATGATCACATCACTTATCAAGGCGAATCCGGATCCTTTAAACCCTACACTACTAACACAGAAAACCCTCCTTCCCGTGACCTTTGTGGGGATGCAGAGGTAAACACGGTCCCACTAACTTTCGTTTAAAGTCGTGAAACGAATTAAAGTTGAAATATGGTAAGCGAAAATCTTCTCACTTCGTAAGAGTAAACAAAACAAACGCAACGCATTCACATGGGAAGCCGTTAGCTATAAATACCAGTTAACTGTGCAAATTCAGTTTTTCTCCGTTTTGGCACATACCAAGTTGGTCCATATAGCCAAGTATTTTCAAATTGATTTATGTCAAATATAACAAAGAAAACTAAAAAAGGCATAATGATTCTCTCTTAGTTGCCGTAGTCAAGTAATACCAGACCACATTGAATTATTTATGAATTGATGTAAGCTTATCACAAATAGCTTATTTTTTAATAACTCTCTACGTTCAATCACTTACTTTTATATCTTCTAAAAAAATGGAAATTTCTTTGTACTCTTTGTAAGACTTTGTTTTAGCGATTTCAATTATATCCGTTGTGTTGTTCAATACCGGATATTTGTCACGAAGAATATTGTGTTTTGTGCATTCGAATAGGATATGGAATAGGTCCTCCACCGCATTACAGGTTTCACATACGGAGGATGAAATCAAACCCCATGTATACCATCTTTTCTTAGTAGCAATGTGTAGTGTCCTTATTCTGGATAATCTGATTATATCCACTGTATTAAAAGGCATGTTGTGGAATTAAGAATTTACTGTACTCATGAAATTATCCTAAACCGGGTTCAGGAGAAGATTGACGCGACTCTCCGATGGCAGCAGGCGGGATTCCGTGCCGGAAGATCTTGTGTGGACCATATTCACGCTTCGAATCATTCTGCTTTTGCGAGTTTAAGAAATATATGGAGGGCAAACCAGATAAGTCAACGCCCAGATTCGATCGGGTATCCTTTGCTGCAACGTCTTCCGCTTTCTGTGAAAACGACACTCCTTAAGCTGTTGAACGATATCTGGCGCAGTGGCGAGTTTCCTGCCAGCTGGCGGAATGCCATTGTCGTCCCAATACCAAAGCCGAACTGCCACGAATCCGGGCCGAATCCCTTTCGACCGATATCGCTCACCAGCTTCCTGGCGAAACTCCTCGAGCGCATCATTAATCGGCGGCTAATCACCGAGCTAGAGTCAAGTGGACGGCTCGATAAGCGACAGCACGCTTTTCGTGCAGGACGCGGCACCGACATGTATTTTGCCGAACTTAAACGGTCGCTGCCTACTACCTACGAGCATTGCCTGATAGAGTCCTTGGACCTGTCGAGGGCGTACGACACCACCTGGCGACACGGCATATTGCGAACGCTAAAGTCTTGGCGAATACGTGGTCGGGTGCTGAATCTGCTGCAGAGTTTCCTCTCAGAACGGACGTCCAGGTGTCGATAGGAGGACACATTGTCTGTGACGCTGTTCCTCGTTGCGATGCAGCCGATATTCCGTGTGCTGCCCGTCGGAGTAGATATTCTTTTGAACGCGGACGACATCCTCGTGGTACGTGGTGCGAAAGGGGAATGCCTGCACCGAAAACTGAAGGCCGCTGTCAAAGCGGTGGACAAGTGGGCGAAAAGCGTGGGGTTTGCCATATCCGCAAGGAAATCACAGACATTTTCCTGCAGCCCTGATGCGCGTCGAGAGCCGGCCCAAGAGGTCACCATCGATCGAACCCCCGCCCCGAAGACCAATCACCCTGGGTGTCACGCTGGACCAAACGTTGACGTTCAAGGCGCACTGCAAAGCGGCGAGAAAGCATGCGAATCTCGATTTCGGATATTGCAGATGATCGGAGCGAAACTCCCGCGTGGCAACCAAGCAACGTTGCTGCATGTGGGTTCGGCACTAGTCACTGCGAAGCTGACGTACGGCATGTTGGTACTTGCGAGCCGAGGAGGACCGGATACCCTGCATATCCTAGCCCCAGCGTACAGTACAAAATGTCGATCGTTGTGACCAGCCCAATCATCTCGGTTATGGCCTAAGCGGGAACACTCCCATTCCTTGCAGTTCAATCTGTAGCATGAACGGCTATCCGGATTCTAGCTAAAAGCAGAACCAACAGCACCCTTCCACTGATCCGGCGAGCATATGAACGTATACTTGTTTTGATGGGTACTGAACTTCCTGCTGTCGATGATTTAACGAGACAGAGCGATCGTGTATGGCACGCCCGTGACCATCGATAGTATGGGATGTAAAGCGAAGTGTACGAGCCGGTGATCCGTCTAGTCGTCCGGATAGAGTCCGTCTAGTCGTCGAACAGCTGCTTGTGACCAGATTCCACAGGTCAACGATGGTCTACACCGATGATTCGAAAAGTGAAGACACCGTTGGAGCCGCATTTTGCATGACTGGCCCAGCAGATTTAGCCTTCCGAAAGCGTGTAGCGTTTTCTCGGCAGAGGCGTACTTTCGATACCGACCGTCAGTGCCAAAATGGTTATTCTTACGGATTCAGCCAGTTGTCTGCTGGCCTTAGAATCAGGAAGGTCGAAGCACGCGTGGATTCTAGAAATCGAAGAGATTGTGCATAACAAACTCGTTCGCTTTTGTTGGATTCCGCGACATTCTGGGATCAACGGAAACACTCAGGCTGACCAACTGGCAAACGAGGCTAGAGAACAGCTCGCCGTATGTATGACTATTCCAGGCGAAGATGCACTGCGAGCAGTGAAGCAAGCGATAAGACGCCGATGGGACCAACAGTGGTACGCAGCTAGAAATGCAAAATTGAGGTAAGTGAGGAACGACACGCGCAGGTAGATAGAGCAGGCCAACCCAGCCGACCAACGTGCGCTAACACGCCTCAGTTTCGGCCACACTCGGCTGACCCATTCTTTTCTTTTGAAAAAGGACACACCGCCCATCTGCGAATGTTGTGGAACCGAAATAACGTGCGGCACGTTATTCTCCACTGTCGAAAGTACGGAACAGAACGCCAAGAAGCCGACTACGGCAAAATTGGGGATAGACGGCAGGGGAGAGCGGCTCTCTCATGTCCTGGTCACCGCCCTACACCAGCGAACACTACCAATCACAAGAAAGCGGAGTTATCGACAGAACTACACAAAGACTTTCCCCAGTGCCGGCTGTTGCCATTACTTCTGGAGATAATGTGTAGTAATTTCGACACCAGCTGGCACTGTGGGACACTGGCGTCCCACAGGTCAGTACCCAGTTTATTAAATCACCATCAGGTACTGTCTCGGTGATCTTTCCAGGTCACAGCCAAGCCGCAGCGGTATCTCCAGACGATATGACGACAGTTGTAACCACTGCATACCCCTCCTCCACCCGCAGAAAATAACCGATTAGTCGCTACTTATCCACCGATGGTATTGATGAAGATGAAGAAACGAAGTGAAGTCAAGAAAAGAAAGAAGAAGAAGAAGGGAAATTATGATTCAGAGAAGAAGAAATGAGAAACTAAAAACCACTTTGTACATCTAAACTCAGCTTTTCCGACACGAATGTGTGAAGTGTCGTAAATAGACAAACAAACAACAGTAAAACTGGAACTTATCCCCCGTTTGTAGGTTACCATCAGAAGAAAAATTTTGTAACGAACTTTGACAGCAGCAGCGGCAGCAACCGTGAATCAACATCATCGAGGCTGGAAAGCTCCCATACAAATGAAACACAAATTTTCGCATAAGTCGAGAGCAAATTTAGCAAATGGAACCAATTTTGGTATGTGAAGGTTTTTTAAGACAAAAATGTGTCCATGGTGGTTCGAGATCGCTCTCGCCTCTACAAAGAGAGGCTCCCATGCAAATGAAAAATAAAATTCAACATAACTCGAGAATCAAGCAAACGGAACCAAATTTGGCATGGGCGATATTTGAAATGTCTTTATGGTTATTCGAGACCCCCTTTATCTCAAGGAATTAATCAATCAAATGGAACCAAATTTGGCATGTGGGAGTTTTTAGAGGTAGGAAATGTTTCTATGATGATTTGAGATGGCTGTCATACAAACGAAACAGATTGTTTTTGGAAAAAGTCGAGAACTAGGGTAGGGAACGGCTTAAGCACCCCAAGACCCTATTCTAAGCACGGGTTAAACGTTAACCTACAACGCTCATTTTTTGCATTATGGTGCTTCACTACATGGACCACCATGTCCGTCAGAATCGGTGATCACGTTTCGTCACCATTTCCAGTTTTGTTCGGCGTGCCCCAAGGCAGCCCCCTTGAGCCGTTTTTGTTCCTGCTTTTACATGAACGATGTCAATCTCATCCTCAAATGCCTAAAACTTTCATACGCTGATGATTTGAAGCTGTTCTACGCGATAAAGCATCCACTAGACGCCGTTTTTCTGCAACAACAGCTGGATGGTGTCACATCAATCGGATGACATTGAATGTGTCCAAAGTGCTCGGTGATTTCATTTGGCCGTAAACGTGAACTCTACCATTTCAGTTATGCTTTGGCAGGGTTTGAGCTGCAGTGCGAAACGACGGTTAAGGACTTGAGGATTTTCATCGATTCCAAAGTGACTTTCAAAGAACACGTAGCATATGTGGTGTCTAAGGCATCATCGCAGTTAGGCTTCCTGTTCCGTTTTGCCAAAAAATAAATAAGGATGTTTACTGCTTGAAATAGCTTTACTGCGAAATAGTCCGCCCTATTCTGGAATATTGTTCTGTGTATTGTCTGGTCTCCCTATTACCAGAATGAAATCCAGCGTGTTGAGGCCATCCAGCGGAAATTCATTCGATTTGCCCTACGTCATCTCAGGTGGAGAGACCCGTTCAATCTACCCAGCTATAGCAGTCGGTGCCTGCTCATCAACCTTCAACCACTTGATGATAGGCGTAACGTGACGAAAGCCTGTTTTATTGGCGATCTCCTGCAAGGGAACATTGATTGTTCTTCACATGTGCTCAACATGTTAGACATCAACATACGCCGCCGTAATCTACGCGCATATTCGTTCCTGAGCCTTCCCGCAGCAAGAATCAACTATGGACTCCATGAGCCAATGCGCAGCATGAGTCGTCTTTTTAATAGTTGTTTAACTTGTATTTGATTTTAATGTACGTAGGGAAACAAATAAGTGTAGTTTTAGACGTGTTTTCTGTCAGTTTGTTTAATTTTGTGATTTAAGTTTTAAGATGCCGGTCATTGGGGCAAATATTTTACCTGTTGACTTTAATAAACAATAATAAGTAGATCTATTCAAATAATCTATTTTTTTTCTTGCGATTTTGCCTGTTTTATTTTAATTTTGACGCAGATTTTTGATGAGTCATTTAGTCAAGCAATTTTCCCGCAACTAGCTGTTTTCTTCAAACTAATAGTTTTGGTCTTTCGTTATAAGCAGTATCAGTGTTTATCTCTTGCTAGCACTGTATTTTATTTGAAAATTTCAGTTGGCAAAAATGAGGGCAACGGTTCATTTGAGTGAAGATGAATTGATCTTTACTGGCACTTATTATAAGAAACATCAAATCTTCCTCGCTTTGAAAAACATTAGTGACTTGTACAATGCAACATACGTTAAAACTAGGAATAAATTCAACTTATTATTGTGAGGAGATGTAAGAGGAGGTGATAAAGACATTCCCTCCAGTAAAGGTAAACAAATCTCGATAACTTATTCAAACAGATGTATCTGATTGTGTAAACAGAGAGGGGAAAGATTTAAACTTTAAATTCTTAAAACCCTAGCACTTCCATGGAGACTAGCGACCATCAAAACAAGGCATAACATTTCACAAACATGATTGTGATGTTAGTTTCCAGTGAGAGTTTCTGATGATTTTCTAGATGAAATATTGTAGGGAACGGCTTCCAAGCACGGGGTAAACGATAACTTATAAAGCTCATATTCCGATGCTGCGGAATATGAGCTTTATAAGTTATCGTTTACCGGCTGCGTTAACTATTTCATCTGAAAATCGTCAGAAACTCCCAGCGGAAACTGAACAATCTGTCATGGATGTTATGCCGTTTGATGGTCGCTAGTCTGCTCAACATATTAGACATCAACATACGCCGCCGTAATCTACGCGCATATTCGTTCCTGAGCCTTCCCGCAGCAAGAATCAACTATGGACTCCATGAGCCAATGCGCAGCATGAGTCGTCTTTTTAATAGTTGTTTAACTTGTATTTGATTTTAATGTACGTAGGGAAACAAATAAGTGTAGTTTTAGACGTGTTTTCTGTCAGTTTGTTTAATTTTGTGATTTAAGTTTTTAAGATGCCGGTCATTGGGGCAAATATTTTACCTGTTGACTTTAATAAACAATAATAAGTAGATCTATTCAAATAATCTATTTTTTTTCTTGCGATTTTGCCTGTTTTATTTTAATTTTGACGCAGATTTTGATGAGTCATTTAGTCAAGCAATTTTCCCGCAACTAGCTGTTTTCTTCAAACTAATAGTTTTGGTCTTTCGTTATAAGCAGTATCAGTGTTTATCTCTTGCTAGCACTGTATTTTATTTGAAAATTTCAGTTGGCAAAAATGAGGGCAACGGTTCATTTGAGTGAAGATGAATTGATCTTTACTGGCACTTATTATAAGAAACATCAAATCTTCCTCGCTTTGAAAAACATTAGTGACTTGTACAATGCAACATACGTTAAAACTAGGAATAAATTCAACTTATTATTGTGAGGAGATGTAAGAGGAGGTGATAAAGACATTCCCTCCAGTAAAGGTAAACAAATCTCGATAACTTATTCAAACAGATGTATCTGATTGTGTAAACAGAGAGGGGAAAGATTTAAACTTTAAATTCTTAAAACCCTAGCACTTCCATGGAGACTAGCGACCATCAAAACAAGGCATAACATTTCACAAACATGATTGTGATGTTAGTTTCCGTGGAGTTTCTGATGATTTTCTAGATGAAATATTGTAGGGAACGGCTTCCAAGCACGGGGTAAACGATAACTTATAAAGCTCATATTCCGCAGCATGGTCAGAAAAGAACGATCACCCTATATAGAGAATTGGAAATGACTATTCAAGGCAAACATTGGATTAGGTCCTTTATACAGTGGACTGATTTTCTTTGTCGGCTTTTCTTTGCATTGCCACAGCTGTTTTGCGGGGAAACATTTTCAGCTGTTTTCAACATACACAGTACGATATAGGAAGGTATAATTTAGCATCGTACATGATCAAAATGTTGATGCATGGCTTTATTGCTAACTTATCATCAAAAGAGAAAACCAATCCTTTCCTTGTATTGAATTTCCTACATTTCTCCAAGGAAAATAGGTGTATAACCCAACTCAATTCAATCAAAACGAATCATCAGCTGAAGCATTCTAATGTGTTTCAAAATGACTGATGTCCTCAATAAAAAATCTCAATATCTCGTCGGCGGCATAACAGAAACTAACATTAAAAACATTTCACAAACAAAGAAAAACTTACCTTCGTCCGCTCATTCCTCCATTGAAGAACATTTCGAAGATGTCCATCGGACTGTGGAAGCCGCCGCCGCCGCCACCACCACCCTTCTTAATGGCTTGTTCACCACCCTCGTCGTAGATGGCTTTCTTTTCCGGGTCCGATAAAACTTCGTATGCCATCGAGATCTGTTTGAACTTGTCTCCTTCATTTGGGTTCTTGTCAGGTGGTACTTCAGAGCCAGTTTTCTGTAAGCCTTCTTCAGGTCATCCTGAGAACAACCAGGCTTTACACCTAGTATGTCGTAGAAACCTGTTTCTTTCACCATCTTGTGCCGTTTACTTTGTTCGGTCTTGATTTTCTGCAATAAAAGAATGCAAAAGGGTTACCCTAATGGAAAGTCATATTACATTCTAGGGAAAAGTTAATATCCTACTGCTTTTTATTATAGTTATATTAGGTGACTGCTGATATTGCCTAGGAACTATTTATAAACACCGTTTCAGTTCGACGGGAACTTGACAGTACCTGGGGAGAGTTTGACCAGCTGTTACTGTTCAATCAAGCTACCTTCCTGGAAACAAACGGGAGCTGAGTCACGATTGAATATCACGTTAATCAGGAGAGCCGTTTTTAATATTTTTCACCAGCACCTTTTCACATGTATTAAAGAAACCGATGACGGCTCATCTCTGACGAAACAAAATGGCGACGTGCAAAAGCATTTTGTATCGCAAAAATTAGTATTCCCGTGCAGTGAAAATGTTTTCCGGAAAGAATCGGAAGATGATTTTAATCCATAAAAAAATCAAATTAATATCGATGCAGCGCTTAACGAAAGAAAAAAACTAGGAATAGTCTCTTTGTTGTCGCCGAACACGTTTTTTCCAGAAGCAGCTAAAATACACACATTGACATGCGAATGCCCCTTTACGAAGTTCAGGGCTAAACTAATGGCGATTCGATTGAAGAAAACGCTAAAAACGAACCCGGAAGGGCAACTTTTCCAGATTTTCCTCAGAGGACAATAGCCATTTTCAGGCAACAGTTCGTTTGAAGGGTGATCTAAAAATAAGCAGAACATTCTAGCAGCCCGAAATAGTCGATTCCCTAACAGTACCTACAGAAAGTAGCAAATGAAAAGTCATTAAAATAATAACCATTTTTCCCGTCGCACTAGTTTCCTTCCCAGGAGGAGGCACTCTGGGAACACGTCGAATTTGCTAGAATTACAGTTGATCGAATCACTGCGGATTTTGATTACTTACGATGCTGATGCTTAACTATCAAGAGCAGAGAAAATTATCGATTTTCAAACCGAAAAGTGCAGTTTTTTGCTCGATCCGATTTTATGCACCACGTTACATAAAACAGTCCGATTTCCTTTCTGAAGAAATTTATCGATTTTTCACTTGGATTGTAACTTGACCACTGAGCTCTTGGTAAACTCCACTTCCAGTTGCTTTACGTGAGGAACAGATTATCGCGACAGCGGAGCAGCGTTTTTCTTCGCTTTAGCAAAATGCTTTTTCTGGAAATACTGAATCACTACTAAACAGCACTTCGTGGGTCCACATTCATGATCCTTCTTTCCCCATAAAAAAACCCATACGAAAATCTACACTTACCAACACACGCAGCAACACCAGACCAGGCCTGAGAACGTTCTGGAACCGTACTGCTGTTCAAAGCAAAGTATGCAGTCTGGCTTCTAGAAAGTTCGTAGTTTTTCCATCCGAACACAAACCGATGCTACCCGAAGATCAAACTGACGAAATATGGCAGCCATTATTTGCTACCCTGGTGTAAGCAAGATGCACACACAGCTTGTTTCAACAGATTTCACTAGTGGGAGTAGGAAGGAAAATTGACCGATCATAACGCAAATTTGGCTACAGGGTAAACGTCAAAATATACACATTTATTACAAAATACGCGATGCCATGAGTAAACACATACCTCAAAATTTAGATAACCCCCACTCCCGCTTCACTTTACTCATTTTAACAATTCTAGGGTTTTTTTTCATTAGGGCGAATCTACAATTGAGAGATTCTCTCCGGGCTCGCTCTCTTTCATTCATTACAGCACCATTATAAAACTTACGAGGCATTCTTTAGTACAGATCGAAACACAACAGTGCTGGCTAGCATACTCTACAAATAGTTGAATGATAAACGTAACGCTGAATGGAATATGAATGAAAGAGAGCGAGCCCGGAGAGAGTCTCTCAATTGTAGATTCTCCCTAATGAAAAAAAACCCTAGAATTGTATCAACAATCAATATGCAACTAGCGATTTGAAATTGGTTCACTGTTGTAGAATCCTTTGGACCAAAGTACACCTTGAAGCCAGTACCTTGCTATATATATTTGCGACTTTGTTTTGATTTGCTGTGTTATTTTGACGGAATATTTGAGAGTGTGTTCGTGTGAGTTCATTATTAGGGTCGCATTATTAAGCTTGGGATCGAGCTTGGGACCGATGTACTAGTACTGACTGAGCCAAGAAAAAAATCCTAATTATTCGGGACCTACTGGTCTTAGAGTTAGTCTATGTGTTGTGCACTTAACTTTCACATGAACACGTAACCAATCTTCTTCAGTAGAATCAGGTGAAAATTGCGTACCAGTGAATTGTACGTGAAAAATCAAGTAACAATTATATGATTTTCACGTAGAATGTGGATTTACGTGAAAATCACGTAGCTCTTCGGTGAATTCTACGTGTTTATTACTGGTTTTGGCAGTGGACGAAAATTACGTGCGTTTCACTTGGATGCACAGAGACAAATTTGATGGTCAATTATACCATTATTGGGGGTAAGGATGCCTATTGTAGCATAGTGATTTTAAACCGACTATGATCAAGGCCAAAACTACCATTAAAAATAGTTGATCTAACATTTGCCATAATGTCGGAATAGTCCTTGTTACCATGGTCAAAGTCAAAAATGCCATGAACGAGGTGAATTCGACCATTTTCATGGTTATTGTAACCATTATATGCGCTAGTCATCCTGACCATGATTTAATTGTCAGTATAACGATAGAATTTTTCTCAGAGTGTGACGTGTCGATTTTTTTGAGTGTGTTTTTTCCTTATTCCTATACAGAGAAGAAAAAAAGTACCCATTTGAGCAGTTGCGTGTGGGAAGCCAATTTTGAGTATAGTTGTGTTAACGTACCCGTTGTGTACAAATAACTAACTTTTGGGTAAATTCTACCCAAAAGTAAGTTATTCATACCCAACGGGTCGGTTAACACAACTATACCCAAAATTGGCTTCCCACACGGAACTGCTCAAATGGGTACTTTTTTTTCTTCCGTGTAGGAATTAAAAACCCATTAATGGGGAAAATTTTACCCATTTAAGAAAAAAAGAGAGTATCCATAAACTCGATTTAAACATTATTGAGTAAATGGCGCAAATAGCAGATAATGGGTATTTTATTTCCCATTTTCCACAAAATTTCATTTTCAGAGATGGGTAAAAATATACCCATATCTTGACATTTAAGTCATATATCCATAAATGGGTAAATTTGGTTTACGCATTTAATGGGTTGACTCCCTCTTCGGGGAAATGGGTGAAATTTTACCCATTAATGGGTTTTTGATTATAATCTTGAAAATGCGTAAAAATAGTCATTAACTGAGTATTCTAGATTTACCGTGAACTGAAAAGCCGAGATTAGTGAACAGGTTTGGTACTTTTTTATTACCGTGCAACAAAAAGTGCTGGCAACTCTGGGAACGAAACCGTCAAGTCGAGCGCCAATGTTCTTTCTTACTTTAGCAGCAGCAGTGAAACCAATGCGTGCGAAAAGAATGGCAATAATACGAGTTATGAATACACGGTTACTGGCTAAAACCCATTAATGGGTGCAAAAATACGCATTTTTCAACACCACACGTAAATGTCAAACAATGGGTATAATTTGATTTGCCAAAATGGGTAAAAAAATACCCATCGTTGAGAACTTATTAGCAGGGTGAAAATGGGTGAAAAATAGTTATGAAAATTCTTTAACTTTCTTCAGTCGTTTGTGCGTTGCGATTCAGTTGAGTCTCGAATCAAATAAATCCGGTCCGAAATCTGCCAACAAAGGCAATCCCACAAATAAGCTGAGCAAAAGTGGATAGTTGGTCCAGTTGGTATGTAAAAGATTCCTAAATATATGAATAAATAAATTTAAAATAATCAATTTCCAAAACCGCCATTTTCAGATTGTTTGAAAAAGGGAAAAGCTTTGATAGAAACTGGACTTCGAGTCTTACAAAAAACTAGAGAGTAAGTAAATCTAAATTTATTCGGGAAACTTTTTGTTAAATTGAATTTTAAATTAAGGTTACGAGTGTCCTGTTGCTGGCTGCAGCTCCGCTGCATATAACTTCCAGGATCTAAACAATCACATAAAAAACTTCCGTAACCTCAAAACCAGCGTTAATACCATTTCAATACCATTCCATTCCTTTGTAAAAGCTGTGGGTCCTTGAAATCTATGTTTTGGGCTTTTGCTCGCCACACAGTTCATTTTCATCCAAGGATCCATCTGGATGAGGAAGCTGCAGAATTCGATCCACAAAGTGAACCTATGGAGATCGATTACATCCTTGAAGATGTGAACCGAAGCATACATAACCCATTTAGTTCATTTTACATAATATTAATGCTGTTCAATAAAAAATATTTAGAAATATATCGATTATCTACGACTATTTTTATTTCCAACGGATAATTTTTCGAAAGCACACGATTTCATTATTCAATTTATCTATTCATGATTCAAAAATGGGTGTTTTTTTACCCATTTTAAAAAAAACAAATTTCACCCTGATGGGTAAAAAAATACCCATTTTTTGACGGAAGTGACCCATACTCATTAATGGGTAATTTGCGTTTACCCATTAAATGAGGAGTGGCGATTATAGCGAAAGTGAGTTCTATAGTACCCATTAATGGGTTTTAGCCAGTAACCGTGTAGCACGCTCAGTTTAGTTTCCCTATATATGGGTGAAGATTACCCATAATAGCGAAAACACTAAAACTGGTAAGTACCCATTAATGTGTAAGAAAGTTTAAGGTCAATCGTCAACCTATTAATGGGTAAAGCAAACCCGGATAAAAATAACCATACAATTACAATAAAATAATATAAAGTAACATTTAAATCTATTGCCGACCATGAATCTTATTGTTCATGTATCAGGTAAATGAAAAATGAATATTGTCATCACAATAGATCTACTATTCACCCTATATGCTAGAATTTTCAACAAATGTGAAAAAATAAAATCAATAGTAATTGACTCAAATTTGTTCGAAGAAAAACGATTTTTTCTATAGTTAAGATACATAACAACCCCCTGATTCTATTGTCCATGTCGCAATTTACATTAGATTCTATTGTGGAAACAATAACTTTTATTGTCATCTTATCGTCATGAACAATATAGTCGATTTTACATACGATTGATTCTATCGTATGGTTACAATACATTTAATTGTAAATCTATGAGAATTTTTTTTACGGGAATAATCGTCAAAATTTGTTTTAAAAAAATGGGTTAAAAATACGTGTTGTTGGAAATAATCAAAATTTAATCAAAATTTAGTTCAATGCTATACATTCATATAATATATGAGACACAATTGCTACCTTTATTTATATATTTTACCTCTTAGTTAGGAATTGACTTCCTCCGTTCATGGCGGGTGGATTTCAGGGAATATAACAACACAATGAGCTCCATATGGTCCAGCTCCAATGAGAATTTCATGAGGTTGAACTTATGAAAGATGCTATAGAATTTCATAACACTGTCTTATGAATGGATTTTGTTTCACACGACGTTGTTTTTGAACGCCTTTAAGCTTTCCTGATAACAAGTGTTGATATATGCTAGTGTGCAAGTCACTGGATCAGCTTGCTCTTGTCGTGTTTTTTGTATGGACCTTACGGTTCGCCACTTGCGGCTTCTTTATGAGCAGGAGACGCTGAGCGAACAAAATAACCAAATTGTTGCGGACGACGAAAAAAAGGGTGCGATCACGACGATTCCGACGAGGAGAACAATTAAGAACGAGAATTGGATGCTGAAATACATGTACTGCAGAAACGGAGATTGGTAGCCGATTAACGTCGAGAAATAGCAGCGATTGAAGCCGGATTGAATGTAGGCAATGCTGCCCCGATCAAACCACCAGACTTCCTTGACGTCAAATACTTAGTTCCGTGCTTCCGAGGTGGTGAATCGTTCGATGCTGAAAAATGGATCGATGACTTTGAACAAGGGCTTCGTGCACAGATTACGTAACGCATGAAGGGGGGAGAGGGAGGTTGAGCAACCGTTACTTATTGTGACATATGGGGGAGGGGTTTTTTTTAAATCGTCACGTAACAAAATAACCAATTTGAAAAACAAATCAAAAGTGAATAACCAATTGAAAATAAATACAATTTCCTGTGTGCCAAGCAAAGTAGCAAGTAGCAAATGGTTAATTTATACTAGTTAAGAACTATGTTTAAATTTTTTTGCGAAACCCCCACTTTCAATACGTAAAATGAAAGCTTTAAATCCATATTTTGAAGGAAAAATATCAAAACTGAGCCAAAGCTTTGTTTTTGTATTATTAATCACGTTTGCCTTGACTGGAACACTGCACCAATTATCGCCATAGTTTTAAATTTTGGTTCCTTTGATGGCCAATCGCATGTATTCCTTATGGGAGTGGCCATAATAGAAACACATTTATGGCCAAATGGTGCAAGAAAGCTGAAATTTTAAGGAAAATGGAAGTCTTTCTTTTTGTTGCCGCGATCACCAGTATTTCTGGTCACCCTGCTGGCTTCATCGATACATGTCGTAACAACCCTACGGGACAACGGACAATTAGAAATGACAGTAGAAAATGACAGATGAAATGATAGATAGAAGTAAAAGTATATCGAGGGAAGAAGGAGACACAAGCGAAGAAATACTGAAAAGAAACGAACGTGTAGTGAATCGCTTAAATAGTATTCTATAAACTTACTGCTAAATTTTATTTAATTAAACTGAATTTATATTTATAATATTAAAAAACCTAGAAGTAAACTTATGCCTAAGATTACTTAAAAATAGATTGCTTACTCTAATATATTGCTTAACCTAAGTACTGAGCCAGTAAGTATGGAACAAAGGATAGCATGAAGCTAAAATTTACATATATATTATTTCTTTAACTAGGATCGAAATATTCGAAGACCATTTGCGCAAGCAGGATAGATGAATTATTGAGTAAACTGGTAAGAGCGAATCAAATAATTAGTTAAAACGAATAATTAATGAAAATGTTACAGCGAGCTAGATTTCTGAGTTGGACGAAGATCCTTAACCTAAAAACAATAGATTCACTAAAATTGTAAGGTAGAATCATTTATGTACATGGTGAAATATCTAAGCTATCCTATATTTCAGTTTAGTTGAACGTCAATACATCTACTACAAAATTAGTGAAGAATTTATTTGTTCACCGGAACAAACTCAAAATTTTACGAGACAAATTGGCTAACAATATGAGCTCAAACGCAGGTACGCTCGAAAAGACCGACCCGGCTGACTATACAAGCACATGTAAGCTCTGCAACCGTCCGGATTGGGTCGACGATATGGTCGAATGTGAAGAATGCTCGGAATGGTTTCATTTCAGCTGTGTGGGTGTCACTCGATCAGTCGAACGTCAACGCTGGGTGTGTAACGATTGTTTACCAATCAGTGTCAGTAGTAAATCTTCCAGCAAGTCGATCCGTAGGACACTAGAGCTGAAGCGTTTGCAGGAGGAACAGCAGATACGCCGAAACCGATTCGTTCAAGAAAAAGCTCTCGAGAAGAAGAGAATCGATCAGGAACAACAGCGAATTTTGGAAGAAGAAGAGATGGAGAAAACCTTCCTCCAGGAAAAGTTCGAGTTGCTGGAGATGCAAGAAGCTGTCGAAGATAATAGTGTTGTGAGCAACAGAAGTGATTGTCGAAATAGCCTACAGAAAGTCAGACAATGGATGAAGAATGACGGACAGAAGGAGCTTAAAGCCAGTACACCAAATGGTTTGGCAGGAAAGGCACCAAATCCGGAAACTTCTCGTCGACATGGAAGTCGATTGTCAGCCAATCCAAACTTGTTACTTTCTCAGCCCGTTCCTTCAAGCAGTCACCGACCTTCGAAACTTCCTGTGCCTACATCTACTGCCAATCAGCAAATTTTACCGTATACCAAATTTGGTCCTGTTCAACGACCATATTCCACAATACCACATAGTGCGCATCCTACGCCACCAGTTAGTGCTATATCAGATGATGCAACTATCGATGTTCCACCGCTGTCGTTCCAGTTTTTGCCTTCGGAAGGGGAAGTTGAACATCCACCTCATTTTTCACGTTGTGGTGCTAGAGTCAAGCGAGTTCTACCTCCTGTGTAGAGTTCTCTACCAAGTGGTGTTGCAAATAAATGTCCTGTTTCCACTGCAGCACAACCTCTTTCAACAAGGAACGTACGAAACGCGCATTCTCGATTACATGGAACGCCGGGTCTAGAAAACGAATACACTCGTGTAAGCTTGGGGCCATCGTCGGAACAAATAGCAGCTCGTCGTGTGATGTCACGTGATCTCCCGGATTTTGATGGAAACCCAGAAGACTGGCCTATTTTTAATAGCCAGTATAACATTACCACGGAATGCTGTGGTTTCAGTAATGCGGAAAACCTCATTCGGCTGCAGCGTTGTTTAAAAGGTTACGCTCGAGAATCCGTACGTAGTCGGTTGCTCTTGCCTGCATCCGTACTGCAAGTGATAGAAACACTCCGTATGCTTTACGGACGACCTGGATTGCTTATCGACACTCTGTTGAACAGAGTACGTACTGCAACAAATCCAAAAATGGAACGCCTGGAAACATTGATTGAGTTCGGAATGGAGTTACAAGGGCTTTGCGATCATCTACAAGCGGCAGGAGAAGTTGCTCATCTTAACAATCCCTCGCTTCTACAGGAACTTGAAGACAAGCTACCCTCACAACTTAAGCTTCAGTGGGCAATGTACAAGCAAGCAATACCCGATGTGACGTTACAAACATTTGCCACTTACATGTCACAGATGGTCTCTGCGGCGAGTCAAGTTACCAAGTTTGTGGGGTGTCCCAATGGTCGACAGACAGGGGACCGACGAAGTAAAGAAAAGCCCAAGGAGAAAGCGCAGCTGTATGCTCACAGCTCGAATGACGTAGAAAGTCAAACGAGTGACAATTCAAACTCTGGAACTACTACACGAAATTGTGCAGTCTGCAACAAATCGGAGCATCGCGTAAAGGATTGTCAACTGTTCATGGACCAAAATGTTGAGAACCGCTGGCGCAATGTTCACATGCTCAAACTGTGTCGAACCTGTCTCAATCAACACGGGAGAAATCGTTGTCGATTCTCGACGAAGTGTGGTGTAGATGGGTGTGAATTCAAGCACCATCCTCTACTCCACTCCAAAATGGAGAACGCGCCCAGACCGGTAACAATAGCAGAAAGCCATTCACATCTAGAAAAAGATTACAAAACTCTCTTCAGAATTGTTCCCGTAACGTTGCAAGGGAGAAACGGATCCGTGCGGACATACGCCTTTTTAGACGACGGCTCATCTTTAACTTTGGTAGAAAAATCATTAGCCGAGCAGCTGGGAGAGTCCGGACCTTCAGGAGCGTTGTATCTCAACTGGACAAGTAACATAACCCGTTGTGAAGCAAACTCTCAAGAAATAGCATTCAAAATCTCTGGAACATCTGGTGGAAAATTCTTCCGTGTTGAGTCGGCCAGAACTGTATCCGAGCTTAAGCTCCCCGTTCAGTCATTAAATCTGAAACAGCTGTCCCAGAAGTTTTCCCATTTAGAAGGCCTTCCAATTGCCGAGTATAAAGATGCTGTTCCACGCTTGCTTATCGGGTTGGATCAAGTAAATCTGTCGATGCCGCTAAAATACAGAGAGGCCGTAAAGGAGAGCCAGTCGCAACGAAAACTCGCCTCGGATGGTGCATATACGGTGGAGGTAGTGATGCAAAATCCGTCGGTGTGAGCTGTCATATCCTTGAAATTCATCCAGATAAGCAGCTCCACGAGTTGGTTAAAGATTATTTCGGACAGGAAGATGCTGGATCTAAACAGGTTGTCGAATTAGCGTCTGTGGATGATATGAGAGCCAAACATATCTTAACTAATACTACAGTGCGACTAAATTACCGATTTGAGACTGGACTACCCTGGAGGTACGATCAATTCGAACTACCTGATAGCTATACCATGGCCCTACGTCGACTGGAGTGTTTAGAACGGAGAATGACTCGAGAGCCTGCTCTAAAAGAAAACCTTAGCCAGCAGATTAAAGACTACCAGATAAAAGGCTATGCTCACCGCGCTTCGGAAGAAGAGCTTTCCGTTGCCAATCCACGAAGAATATGGTACTTACCACTCGGAGTAGTTACCAATCCTAAGAAGCCTGGTAAGGTAAGATTGATTTGGGATGCGGCGGCTAAGGTGGACGGTATTTCTCTAAACACCGTTTTACTTAAAGGACCCGACCTGCTGTCGTCTTTACCAGGAGTTCTTTTTCGGTTTCGAGAAAAACCAGTGGCGATAAGCGGAGACATTCGTGAAATGTTTCACCAGATCCGCATACGACCTGAAGATCGACACGCATTACGCTTCCTGTGGAGGAAAGATCCAACTCAGAAACCCGACATTTTTATCATGGACGTTGGAACCTTTGGGTCCAGCTGCTCGCCGTGTAGTGCGCAGTTCATTAAAAATATTAATGCCGAAGATTTTGCAGCAGACTATCCCAGAGCATCGCAGGCTATAATAAAGAGTCATTACGTGGATGACTATTTGGATAGTTTCGATACCGTGGAAGAAGCGCAACGAATAGCAATGGAAGTGAAATTGATTCATCACAAAGGTGGAATTGAGATTCGTGGTTGGTGCTCCAATTCACAGGATGTACTTAACTACCTGGGAGAAGCAGTGGCTCCGGAAGTGAAAAACCTAAACCTGGACAAAAATGAAGGAGTAGAAAGAGTGCTCGGTATGTTATGGTTACCAACCGAGGATAAATTGAGTTTTTCTACGCAAATGCGTGACGACATTTCTGTCATCATCCATGATGGTCGACGACCGACCAAGCGCCAAGTCTTGCAATGTGTCATGTCCTTATTCGACCCTCTTGGGCTATTGGCCATCAAGTATTTTTTTTCATCAAGTAGAGCATTTACAAATTCCTCGCTGCTATATTGGTCGAGCATCTTCCAAGTCACTTCGTTCCGTTCAGTTGCATATCTTGGTTGACGCGAGTGAGGAAGCTTACAGCACTGCTCCATACTTTCGCTTTGTTCTTGCTGATGGAACCGTCATTTGTAACTTAGTCTCGGCGAAGACCAAAGTAGCACCCCTCAAACCACTATCGGTACCTCCTGGTCTGGATTCGTTCACAAGCCCGTAAATATCGTCAGTACGTCTCTTTCCGCATCGGAGAAATGCTTTCACTAACGGATAGCAGCGAGTGGAGATGGGTGCCTACCAAGATGAACACTGCGGATGAAGCAACAAAGTGGGGCCACGGCCCGTGCTTATCAACGCAAGGGAAGTGGTTCCAGGGACCGGATTTTCTATACCATCCTGAGCAACAATGGCCGATCCAGAGGGGCTTACAGAACATTGATACGGAGGAAGAACTTCGATCCTGTTTTGTACACAAAGTTATCACATACGAATCCACAGTGAAATTTGCACGGTTTTCCTGATGGACGCGGCTTCTGAGAGCGATCGCGTATATGCAGCGATTTATCCGTAACGCTCGTGGAACCAAACAGCAACGGGACCTAACATCGTTGAACTCTGAAGAATTGGAGAAAGCTGAAAATGTACTTTGGCGCCTCTGCCAAAAAGAGTCGTACCTTGACGAAATTTCCTGCTTGAAGGCTGGCAAGAAAGAAGTAGAAAAATCTTCTCCTATACACAAGCTTTCTCCTTACATCGATGAGAATGGCGTTCTGCGACAGGATGGACGGATTGGTGCAGCCCTTAATGTGGGATTTAACGTGAAATTTCCAATAATCCTTCCAAAATCGCATCGTATGACATTTTTACTTCTAGACCACTATCACCGAAGATGCCATCATGCGAACTATGAAACGGTGGTCAATGAGGTAAGGCAGAAATTTTATATACCTCATCTTAGAGCTACTGTCCGTAAGATGGCACGATCATGTCAGCGTTGTAGAATCTATAAGTCGCAACCGTCTACTCCTAAAATGGCCCCTTTACCGGCCGCAAGATTAGCTTCATTCGAACGGCCCTTTACGTACATTTGTGTGGATTTCTTTGGTCCAGTTTTAGTAAAGATCGGACGAAGCCATGTGAAGCGTTGGGTGGCGTTATTTACGTGTCTTACTGTAAGAGCGGTGCACGTTGAAATCGCATTTAGTTTAAGCACTCAGAGCTGCATCATGTGCTTTCGTCGCTTCGTTGACCGCCGAGGAGCGCCTTTGGAGGTTTATACTGACAACGGCACCAACTTCCAAGGTGCAGAGAAAGTGCTCAGACAACAAATAAACAGCGGGCTAGCGGAGACGTTTACCAACGCCTGTACCAGATGGTTTTTCAACCCTCCTTCTGCTCCACACATGGGTGGGGCTTGGGAAAGAATGGTTCAATCTATTAAGACCGCTATTATGAGCATTGATACAGGAAGAAAACTGGATGATGAAGGATTCTTGACGCTGCTGGTCGAAGCGGAATGCATCGTCAACTCTAGACCGTTGACCTATCTACCTCTGGAGACTGCAGAACAGGAGGCGTTGACACCCAATCACTTTCTTCTTGGTAGCTCAAATGGAGTCAAGCAGCCTATTGCAATTTTTGTGAACCCACGGTACGCACTACTGAACAGCTGGAATCAGATTCGTCATCAGCTAGACTTATTCTGGCATCGATGGCTGAAAGAATATCTTCCTACCATCAGCAATCCTTCCTACCATAGCGGATGCAAGAAAACGAAACAACTGGCAGCGAGGACGAGTAGTAGGGATTCGCACAGCCACAGATGGTCAAGTGAGGCAGGCTACGGTTCAAACGACATCAGGCCTACTGAGAAGACCTGTTTCCAAGCTTGCCATCCTAGATGTAGACTATTCGGGTAAAACAGCGTCAAACCCGCTGTGTTACGAGGGTCGGAATGTTGCCGCGATCACCAGTATTTCTGGTCGCCCTGCTGGCTTCATCGATACATGTCGTAACAACCCTACGGGACAACGGACAATTAGAAGTAGACAAGTAGACAAGTAGAAAATGACAGATGAAATGATAGATAGAAGTAAAAGTATATCGAGACACAAGCGAAGAAATACTGAAAAGAAACGAACGTGTAGTGAATCGCTTAAATAGTATTCTATAAACTTATTGCTAAATTTGATTAAATTAAACTAAATTTATATTTATATTATTAAAAACCCTAAAAGTAAACTTATGCCTATGATAACTTAAAAATAGATTGCTTACTCTAATATATTGCTTAACCTAAGTACTGAGCCAGTAAGTATGGAACAAAGGATAGCATGAAGCTAAAACTTACATATATATTATTTCTTTAACTAGGATCGAAATATTCGAAGACCATTTGCCGAAGCAGGATAGATGAATTATTGAGTAAACTGGTAAGAGCGAATCAAATAGTTAGTTAAAACGAATAATGAATGAAAATGTTACAGCGAGCTAGATTTCTGAGTTGGACGAAGATCCTTAACCTAAAAACAATAGATTCACTAAAATTGTAAGGTAGAATCATTTATATACATGGTGAAATATCTAAGCTATCCAAGGGGTGAGTCGCTAAGAACAGTGTGCCATGCACGCAGTAGTAGAAAATCTGACACCATAACGGAACATTTGTGGCACTCTGTGGCACACTTTTGACATTTGTACTTGTCAAAAATATAACCTGGCAACCCTGGATAATTGACGTTATAAATTGTTGTGGTGTTGTTTTAATTTGTTTGTTTTGTCACGAAACAGAAATAAGTATTAGAAGAAAATTCATCATAAGTGAACATTTGAGCTTCCAGTTTGTTGAGGCAAAAGATTTAGTGGAACAATGGATGAGGTAAGTGATCAAATTAATAGATCAACCTCTAATTATTAGATCAAATTAATAGATAGAACCTCTACAAAGTTTCAATTAAAGGCACATTTTTGGAGCGAATTGGAGGCGGAATATCATCACATCTATATCAGGAATATTGTGAAAACCAAAACCTCTGCAGCCAGTCACTGGGTCAGTTTATCATTGAGAGGATCCGAGTAATTGAAGAGGACGATCATGACTAAGAACCTTCGTGAAGATGTTGCAGCTGGTGGAACTTTGTTAGAAGATATGAAATAGGAAACACAGATAAATTTCGATTTCTAAGCGGAGAAGTGATGTGACTCCTGGATCACGCCAATATCATGCGCAAAAAATGAATAAAGAATTTTTCAATATCACAACCGCCACCTTCTTCAGCACCGCGTATATCATGAGAAAATTGTGCTGCACTTTGCTTCATAGTAATTGTATTTAAGATTAAAACATAGTTTTATCTTACAATAACTTTCTTTCGCCAGACGTATTGAGAACTTTTTGATGTCTGTTGGATATTGGAGCAGCTGAAACACCTTGAAAAACTTGGATTAGTGAGGAAACTGGCACATTTACAGCTTGACCAGGCAAGGAAATGAAGTCGAACATATACGGACAGTAAAAATGTTTAAAATATTTGTCGAAGCTTCGCGTCAGCCGGGAAACCCAACACCCAGAGAAAAAGGATAAATCTATCATAAATATACATAAGCTTCTTGAGTTCTATTTTTAATACATCCATCACTGAAAGTTGCTGTCTTATCACAAAATTATCGAAAACGCGATTTCCGCAACAAAAATCTTGATCGAAACCTAAATCGCATGCAAAAATTTTGCAAAGCAAAACAAAACAATCGTCTGGTTGCCAGGCGTAGCCAGAACATAACGATTGAACTGTCAAATTACTGTGGCACACATGGGCACCCATTGGCACTAGGATCGGAACATCGTATCGTTTAGAGGCACATTAAAAAAAATGGGCACAAGAGATATTGTGCTGAGCGACTCACCCTTGAAGCTATCCTATATTTCAGTTGAGTTGAACGTCAATACATCTTCTACAAAATTAGTGAAGAATTTATTTGTTCACCGGAACACTTTTGATTTCAGATCAAATTCTAAAGCTTCGATAAATGGAGACGTACTATTTAAATGTGATCTTCTAAACGAAAGTATCTTATGACGATTTGTATCACCAATTGGCGCAATTGTCCATAAACGGTACATCTACATGCTGAGTAATATATTGTTCTGTATAAATTCAACAAATTTTATTGTTGACTCACGGCTTACCTATAAATTTTATTTATTCAAACAATACCGATTTTATGTTTGAACCAACAATAAATTTTGTTGTGCTGTAAAGGAGGCTGCTATTGAAAACAAAAAGCACTTATGGGAAGGTCCGTTAATTATGTCACGCAGTTAGGGGGGAGGGGGGAAGGATAGGGAAAACGTGACGATCCATACAAAAAAATTTGAAGGTCCATACAAAAAACGTGACAAGGGGGGGAGGGGGGGCTTCTAAAAGGTCATTTTTGCGTGACGTAATTAATGGACGTTCCCTATTGTTGAATCAAAAACTAAGATTTTTGGAAACAATGTACCTTTGCATTGATTCAACCAAAGCGGTTAAATTGAAAAAAATAATATTGTTATTCATATTAGAACCATTGAAATAATAAGAAATTATGTTAAATTTGTTGTTAATGGTTGAATCTACAAAAATAGTTTTGATGAATCAATAATGATTTCTGTTGGAAATAATAATTGATTAACAATATTGGATTCTATAAGAAATTTTGCTAGTGATTATACTAAAACAATGTGTGGTTTGATTTTATACACAAGAAATGTTGATTCTAATCATTGCGTTCAATCACCCCAATATTCTTCTGCGTGTAGCTTACATCAAATGCATTTGTTACTGCGCCTTCTGTTCTATGTTTTGGTTGTCATGAATTAGTCGTACACATCTCATATTAATGCACTGCACAGATCAAAAGGAAAAATATGATTAGTATATTTAAAAATAATAATAATAATTAGATTATAAAAATTGCAAAAGGTAAATTTTAAGCATTGCATAAAATGATGTTGCAATCTCTTAACTAGATTTAACTGATATGAATAAAACACTTTTTTTTTGGTTATAAAGACTGGACTCGGAAAAAATGAGACACACAAAAATGATCACCAAAAATTCGTTTTAAATCGGATACTTCTCAAATTTTCAGGGATTAAATAACTATATATTAGCTATGTTTTGGCATAATTTATATGTTGAATTTCCTCACCCAAGGTGAATGCTCGTACATTTCTCTTAACACTGCTCATGAGATCTTGGGCGAGGCTTTGTCCATCTTCCTTACACAATTTCTCCCAGTTTTTCTTCAAAGTTTCATCGGTTTTGAATGTTTTTCCGCTATTCTTCAACTTCTTCTTCATTATCTCCCAAAACTTTTCGATCGCCACATTAACGCCCTTCGCTTCGTACCAATCCATTACAGGCTTGGCGTAATGGCAAAAAGCGAGATCCGGCGAGAACAGCGTGGGACCACGGTGAGAGCGGAGGAAGGACAGCAAGCGCTTCTGCAAGCAATCCTCTCGATAAATCTGCCCGTTTATGGTGCCGGTTGTAACGAACGGCTTGCTGTACCGTCCGTACTCGCAGATCGCCTGCCACAACAGGTACTTCTTCGCGAATTTGTTCATCTTTCTCTTCCGGAACTTTTCCGAAACCTCCATGCGGGACGTACCGACAAAAAACTCGAGGCCGGGGATTTGTTTGGTGTCCGCCTTGATATATGTCTCGTCGTTCATGACGAGACAGCCTGGCTTGACCAGCCACTCACGATACGCACGCAATTTGGCCACCGTGTTTTGCTTGTCAGTCCGCCTTCCTGACCTTAAAAACACGTAGCCCAGCCCGCTTCATGGTCTGCTGGACGAACCATTTCGACCTATTGGCCTTTTTGGCCACGTCTCCGGTGGAAAGGTTCGGGTTGTTCTTAAAGTACTGCCTTATCTTCCGCGCCTTCTCTGGGTATTCCATTTTAGGTTTTCGGCCGCTTCCACCACGCCGCTCGATAATCTTCGTCTGCTGGAACATCTTCACAACGTGGGACACGGTGTAAAGGGTGGATTCCAAGCATTTTGCCGATCCATCTCTGCGACTGACCAGGATTATCGATCACCGCGCCCAAGATTTGCTGGCGTAGCTCTTCTTGTTTCGAATGCACCTTGAAAACTATTTGACAGATCAGACGATAAAATTTTGCACACATAAACATAACACTAGTAACACTAAACTAGTATTACCCAAAATTTAATTAATTTTTACCACGCGATAAAAAGTTACACTCAAAACAAAGTGTCAATTTTTTCCGAGTCCAATCTTTACTTTAAATAATTGAAAGACATTTGAGTAAACTTGTTGAACTTACAGGCTAGTATGCAGCTGAAAAGTAATGTGCATTAGGATAGGACAAAAATGGTCAAGAAATGCTTTTACCGTCGGAATTACTTACCTTGTATGCAGCTGAAAAGGAAGGCAAACTTCGTAACGGTAGTAACGCCTGCTCGTGAAATCTAAATAGAACTGTCACTTTCCCTTGCGGAATAATATTCCGTTCGATTATTCCGCAAGGAAAACTGACATTTCTCCCATGCAGGAACAACTGTCAAAATTACTTTGGTAGAAATAGCTTCAAGTCTTTACTTGTCAGCTGCATACTAGCCTTATACTTGTAACAGTTTTGAAAATATCCAGTAACCTGAATAAATGCAGTACAATGAGGGCAATGTTTTTCGTAATCTTTATAACAGCTTTAAGTTACTGAAATGAAATTAATTAACTGATGTTTGCAATCTTTATTAATTTTAAGTTACTCAAATGATAATTAAACATAAAAACAACAACATTAACACTTTTGTGATAATTTTATCATAATTGATAGGGGGAGGGGGGTGTTCTGGTCACATGTAACTTATTGTTACATAGGGGGAGAGGGTGTCCAAAATCCCGTAATTTGTGCACAAAGCCTTTTCTCAGGGGGGTGTGCTGAGAAAGCTACAAGGGATAGATGACTCTAAAGGTGCTGGGCCAGATCGTGTCTCTCTGATATTCATCAAGAACTGAGCTGATTCGCTTACCGTGCCGCCACCATTCGTTTCAACCGTTAGATTCTGGAAGGTGTTTTCCCTAGTGCTTGGAAAACAGCTGCTATTACTCCCAATCACAAAGGTGGCAGTATACACAACATCGAGAATTACCGTAGTATCTCCATCTTGAGTTGTATGCCGAAAGTTCTTGAAAGCCTCATCCACGATTCGCTTTATCCTCACGTGCATCATATAATCTCCGAGTTTCAGCATGGATTCGTGAAACAACGGTCAACTTCTACCAACCTGATGACTTTTGTTTCTTCGTTAGTCAACGCACTGGAAAAGCGACAACAAATCGATGCCATCTATGTCGATTTCACCAAAGCATTTGATAGAGTGCCGCATGCTTTGATAGTGGATAATTTGAATAGAATGGGCCTTCCTACTTGGTTGACTCAATTGATATTCTCCTACCTAACGGGGCGTTGTGCCTACGTACGCATTAATGGGATGTGCTCGAATCCATTCGATATCACGTCTGGTGTGCCCCAAGGGAGTCATTTGGGTCCACTTCTTTTTATGCTATTTGTCAACGATCTTTATGAAACGCCAAAAATAATGTTCGCAGATGACTTGAAGTTCTACCGCGTGGTTTCATCGTTAGACGTTAGTTGATTGTTGTTCTATCCAAGCTGACATCGAGGTATTGTAGGGTTGGTGCAAGTTAAGCGGCATGGGAGTCAACGTCCGTAAATGTAACGTCATCACATTCCGTCGAACAAGGAATGCAACCATCTTCGATTACAGAATGGAGACAACGAGTATCGCTAGAGTGAGCACAGTAAAGGATCTCGGTGTACTACTTGACAGCAAGCTAAACTTCTCACAACAAATAGCAGCAACGACCGCTAAAGCCTACGCGGTACTTGGATTCGTCAAACGAAATACGAAGCAGTTTGAAGACGTTTATTGCTTGAAGTCGCTTTACTATGCGCTGGTACGCAGTATATTAGAATATGGTGTTCTTGTGGTGGGCGTCATACCATGTCGTTCATATTCAACGGATTGAACGAATTCAACGCAACTTTCTTCGGTTTGCGCTCCGCCGGCTGCCTTGGAATGATCCTGTATGACTGCCCCTACGAACAGCGATGCGCTTTGGTACGCTTACCGACGTTGGCAAAGGGTTCTTTTGCAACGGCTTTGCATATTCGACATCCTGAGTAATAAAATTTATTGTTCAGCGCTCCTGGGCAACGCACAACTTAACGCTCCAGCAAGGATAACTCGGCGTACGGATTTCTTTCGACTATTTACGCATCGTACTTTATTCGGACAGAACAAGCCATTTGACGTTTGTTGCCGTAGGTTTAATGAAGTGTTTGACCATTTTGATTTTAACACATCCAAGACAATGTTCAAAAATAGTATTAGTCTTTAGTATAATCTGTCTGTACGAGTTATTCGAAGACAAGTAAATAAATAAATAAATAAATAAATTAATCGTATCTTAGAAAGTGTATAACAGCTTAAATACTTATTGAGTTATAGTAAAAAAATTAATCGATCGTTGCATATTAGGCTGAGTCAAGGGACGCATACCCTATATTATCTATATTTGCCATTAATGTATGTAGTGTTATATTTTAATATATTATTACTCGGGGTGATGAGCTTTTGTAAAGTTTGACGAGCTTTCGCCTTTCGCCATTCATCTGCTTATATCTGTTTTTCCTATGTATTCAAAAGCTTCTGTCCGCATTTCCACGTTGTATGTGGTAATGTATTGCTATATATATCCTTTGGCACATCGTCGACGTCGTCGTCGCCGTCGTCGTTGTCGTCTAAGCGATGGCTCTAATGTTTTGTGTTTTCCAAGCCGAAAGTGTGGTGCATTTCGAGTTTTGTTTCCATCCGCAAAGGACGTACTTTTCCGGAGGATCAGCTGGATATATATTTTTCCACGTTAGGAGCGTTCAGGTTGGTTAGTGGTTTGTCCTAGACCACACAGAAGCTATAGTGGTGCTTTAATTGAAGTGCTTTGGGGTTGTGGGGATTTTTTTCTCGTTCCGAACGAGAAGTCAAGTCAAAGTGTGAAAATCATTCACCTCCGACTCTCGAAAGGAAGTAAATCGTTGAGTGGTGTGGCGAACGACGCTCAGCCCGAAGAAAAATAAAACGCTTTAACACAGCCACAGGAGTTTGATGTTAAGGGTGGAAAAGCGATTTACCCAACAGTGCTCTCATCCTAAGCGTTGCAACTTAATTGATTTTTTTTATATTAACGTGGATTAGTGGCAGAAGTGGTACCCATTTATGGTCACCTGATTTTTCTCTCTTGAATGTAGAGTAAAACGAAAGTGTGAAGCATGGAAAAATAGGCCGATTATTAACCCTGAGAGGAAGCCGCACGTTGCCGAACGCGACAAGCGAGTGGAAAACCGTGGCCGTAAGAACGCAATTAGTGGCCATATTTTCTCAACACTAACAGGATACGACTGACCGTACAGTAACTGGTCAAACAAGGTAAATACATTCGTTGTACATAAAAAAAACCGCTCATTGATGGTGAATGAGCACGAATGACAATCAATGATACTCACATAGAATTATGTTATACGTAATACGCATAATACTGAGAATGGTTAAATAATCCGGCTTAGGAACTTAGGTTTATAAATACATACATATAATGGATAAAACAGGCAACCATTTTACCGCCCGGTGGCAGCATAGGAACAACTATAGCTAACGTGATCGTCCAGATTAAAGACTAATATACAAACAATTCATACAGAAATAGGAAATTTCTATAAGTAAATATAAAATTGCCTGTAAATGAATCGGGGTGTTGCTTATGGAGGAGTTGAAAATTAAATACAAAAATTAAAATGCACAAAAATGGTTCGTTTAAAAAAATATATATCTCATGACGGAATGGATCAGCAGTTGAAATAGGACTGAGTTGTGTGAGAATAAGCTACTGACTGAGAGGTTCAAAAATTGATTGCCGAGAATAGGCAACATTGCCGAAGTAATTATTTCTCATATATAGTATGGACAGCTTTTTATTAGCTTTTTATAGAAAATGTTTTTGCAGTAATTTTTATGAATAGCCTTTGATTTTTCATTGCTTTTTTTTTCTTGGAAAACTACGATTTTTTTTCCGATATATTTTCACCGCTTCAAGGCAATAAAAAAGCCATTCTCGTTTTCTTATCATTGAAAATTTCCATTCAAATATGATCATTAATGTTTTTTTTTAATGGAAAGTTATGTTGTTTGTTTTTTAAATGTAAGATTTTGATTTTATAGTATGACTTGTTAAAAGTTTTATTGATTTCAGTTCTTATTTACGCACAAGAGCAAACTATAGGCTAAATGTGGCCCACAAAATGGTTAAGATAATAAAAAAAAACATAATTAAGATAATAATTTTGTGAGTTGCGTAAACACAGCGAGAATTTCCGTCATAGTATCAATTTTCGACAATTTTTTTTCAGAATGGCAATAACCCTGATTTTAATAAATCAAATCGAGATGTGTAAATACACTCTTAAACTAACTGATCCATTAACGGATATTTTCTACACCTTACTAGGAACATTATAATGGTTGTCTCTCTCACTTCACTGGAAATTTGATCCATTATCGAGTAAAACTTAATAATTTGAAGGGTAATACTACAGGGGATAGACAACATGATCGGGACAGGACATTTTTTGATTAACTTTGAAGTGCTCTAACTTCATGAAATATTATCCGATTTAATTTTGTCAAATAGCATTCGTCTGTAAAATTAATGCAACTTTATACCTTGGTAACAAAATTGGCTATGGCCCCCGGACACCGGAGTTGTTCGATGATGGTTTGTACCGCCGGTTCCATTAGGGAGCGAAGAAATTCACCATCGCTTAACACTTTGTGTCGAATCCTGGAGAGCGTGAGTTGTTTAGTGGAATACCTGTAACTAGAAAATGAGTAGAAAGATTAGTTATTTCCGTTCAATTCCAACTACCTTTATTAACTATCTTGACATATACGTGTATTTCGTCTACAATGTGCAGACTTCTTCAGTGTAGTGTCCTAAAATTCAGTGGAATATTAGTACACGATACTGAAGAAGTCTACACATTGTAGACGAAATACGCATATCTGTCAAGATATGCAATAACGGTAGTTGGAATTAAATGAAAATTATTTATCTATCTTCTCATTTTGAAAATCCTGGCGTTCCTGGAGAAAGGTGATAGCATTGCGAGCAATCCGGTCGTCCGATGGTTTTGCGTAACCGGATAGTGCAGCAAGCGTTAAAGCGGAAGGTGGCGAAATCGTTCCGTGCCTTGGGCCGGGAGGTCAGTGCAGTGTTTTGACTGACAATCAGTAAGAAGATGGTGTCGAAGTCTCTCTTCTTTTTTTCGGGTTTGCGATCAACAGGGAGGTGTATAGCATGAAGTTGCAGCCCCCATTAAGAAACACCATCTGGCCTCGGCACATTAAGCAAAGCGCTCACTGGAAGCGTGGAAGATCCCCACTATGGAGCGTTTGAAGATCCCAGTCGTCCCTGAGAATGCCAAATTGCTCAATAATAACTTTTAATATCTTTTCAACAACATGATTTTTCGCCAGTTTTATAAGTGTAATGGACGCAACC
The DNA here is from genome assembly GCA_034211315.2 of Aedes japonicus. Classification (NCBI taxonomy): domain Eukaryota; kingdom Metazoa; phylum Arthropoda; class Insecta; order Diptera; family Culicidae; genus Aedes; species Aedes japonicus. The sequence goes on from JASCZW010007777.1 coordinate 38,325, forward strand.
TCTCACACTGTTGGAACAACACCAGTAAACAGCAACCGATTGAAGGTAGTTAGTCGAATCAAGATTTGTTTAATAAATGTTGGGGCAAACATAGATCGAACATAGAAAATACATATGTATTCAATAGAACGAACATAGAACTTTTGAATGAAACCATACACATTTCTTTACATATTTGCAGAAGTGATGATTAAACCACCTAACTTTAATTATCATTGCTGTGCAATGTTTCCGATAACAATGTTATTTGTAAAGTTTTGGGGCTGCATTTCGATCATGAAACATCGTTATGCTGAGTTGATCGCTCTTGGTCTGACTGCTGCAGTCATGAAATGCATATTTAATCCTCATACGATCATCCCTAGCGTGTTCCTAACATTTAGGCATCACAATTATGATGTCCGGCTTAGGATTATGTTGTTAATATCTGTTTTTGGAACACAGAAATTAATCTCTTAAAAGTATCATACATGTACAAGATTTACATTTTTTGTATCGAAACAACAATTATATAACATACACCAAGATAAAGCGTAGAAACTGTCCGTCCGTAAATACTGTTTTCGAGCTTTTCTTAATCTGTTTCGAAGATTCTGAAGTTCAGAGGTCAACTGGTTTAATTGTAGTGAAAGTGGGTACGTCTTTGAACAGGAGTACATTCGTGAATGATATTGAAAATTGCACAATGAATCCGGAAATCTGCATGGTCAACGTCACAATCCATCAGAAGTGTTTCCCAGTCTAACGATCATTAGTGAGCATGGATTGAGGGGGCCAATACGTCAATTAGGCTCAAGGTCTATAGGCATAATGGAGCCGAGCTCTTTTTCATTTTCACAATGATATAATAATAACTTAGGTAACTATGTTAGCTTTGGTAAGCCGAAAAACTCGCGGCTAGGTCGAGGTTAGGAATAACAATAATAAGGGTAGGAATGGGGAAGTAGAGGTCTTAGCTTTGCTTTTCGACAGCATATTGGCGATGCGGTATTGTTGCTGCTGGCCAGGCGTAGAATGGGCGTTAACCTGTAATGATACAATCAAAGCGGAGTGATGGGGAAGAGGACGAGGTCATTTCATTTAGCATTTCAAGCTTATTGCTTTTACAATTAGCTTATGGCTTGCTCTCAACATTATGCTCTAAATGCCCTTCCCAGGATATTAACTGAGAGCTTTCGATGCCAGGTGCCATTTTTGCATTAGACCAGATCGGGAATCGAACCCCCATGGTGTTGCTTTGTAGCTGCGTCTTAACCGACTGAGCTAAGAGAGGAGAGGACGAGGTGGGTATGTAAAACGATAGCTAAGAGAGGCTCAAATGATTAATTCTATTTTTTTCAAAAACTTATAGATAACCCCATGTAGTCCAAGTCCAGCTTATCCAGCACATTATAATGTCTTCCTTCTTCGGTTTCCCTCAGGCCCGGAGGAATATGCAAAGATAAGATCTGTCAACTCCGTAATCGAGGCAATACCAGAAAACGTGATTGATGTCCTAATAACCTGCACCATTACTGCATCACGGTGTCTGCGAGTCTTATTTATAGGAATAGCCTAATGAACACTAATTAGACATTAGACGACCCCATTACCTTGATAAAAACTCCGGCCAATGTCCAACCTTCTGAATTACTAATTTTACCTGTGGACAAATGGAATGTACACTGAAAATTTATTTTCGTAATGTAGCTTTCACCCGTTTCGTAAACATGGATTTTGTACATAGAACAAATATCTCGTACGTTGTATGAAACATTCATAATGCTTTTTATCTGGTGAAATTTTATCATTACACCTGTTTGTAAAATGCACGAAATGAACTTCGTGATGACCAGCCAATAATTTGTCTAACCCAAAATAACAATTAAAGCGCTGTCGAGAGCTAAAACTTCATGCTCATTAATCAAGCTTGTTCTCACAAGACAGCGTGGCCTAGTGAGATCAACCACGGATTCAGAATCAGCACTTTTCAAATATTCGGTTCAAACCCCATGTCAGAAACAATAAAAAAAAACGCTAGACAACTACACGTGGTTGAGCTTTTTTTTGTCAATCACATTTTGAGTCGATAAAGTAGATCTGTCAGTCCTTCATGCAACCACCAGAGAGACGTTTCTTTTTAATTTGTGACCAAATATTCGTAGCTCTTTGCATTGTTTCCGTACAATGTACGAATGTTCTTTCTGTGTCAACAAATGCTTCGGGCTTTTGACAGTTGCGCGTGCAATTAATTACGAATGTTTCTTCATAAAAAGAACAAATCAGTTTCGTTGCTGAAAACAACGAATGGATTAGTGAGTATTACTTTCGATTTTGTAATATAAACTAAAATTAACTTTCAGTGTAACCATCTGCCCAAATCTGCTGCATCCGAATTTGTCAGATTATCACGGTCTGTTGACGAGCAAATGCAAATAAATCATTGAAGGCGATAGGGCGATCATAAGTATCGCCTTCCATAGCGCCCACCTTGGCAAGTGAGTCCGCTTTCTCATTATCCGAAATCGAGCTTTGAGAAAGGACCCAAACAAAAGTGGACAGTGTAAGAATTGTTTGATAGAGCACTCAAAATAGATCTTATTTCACTAAAAAAATACGATAAGTGCTTCACCAGTCTGATTCAGCGAACAGCCTCAAGTGAGCTGAAACTATCCGGAATCATTTGTGTTTGACCCATCGGTATAAACATCTCTGTCACAATTGATATGGTCAAGCTTGCTTCCAAAAAATTGTGGTACTCCCAACAGGGTGGATCCTGTATTCCACAAGCTTCTTGCTCCATGGTCAGATCAAAAACTACAGTAGAAATAGAGAAGTCTTGGAAGTAAACACGATTAGGAACTTCAGAAGAAGGGCTGACCTCCAGAGTCATGTATCAGTCGTGCAGTGTAACGAACTTGGTTCGAGGATTTTTCTCAATTAGTTAAATTCTACAAGGCAGCTCTCGATGTTTTATGGCATAAACATTATAAAGAAGGGGGCAAGAGCCCTGGGGTAGACTCTTGTAGCAAATTCGTGCAGTTGTCGAAGATCCATGAGAAAAGCTCATGTGTTTCCTTGAAAAAAAAAATTCTGGTAAATTTACCAAACAGTAGCTGTGAAGTTAACTGTCACCTGTGAACTGAGCTGGAGAGGTATGCAGGAATCCACCCACAGCAGCACGCATTTCGAGGCGGCTACTGGTTGGAGACGTTCTTCTCCGAGCTCGATCATTTATTGGACAAGGCCAAAGCGAAGAACCTACATGATGATGTAGTGTCTCTAGATTTGTCCAAGGCATATGATATGGAGGCTTCTTATCTTGACTACCCTCAAAAAATGGAACTTCCCAGGGTGAATGTTGGCTTATGTGCAAAAATTCCTACACAATTCGGAAGTTTCGAGTTTTAAACGCCATAGAATAGCATTCCACAAGGGTCTGTCATATCGGTCAAACTGTTTCTCATTGCGATAAAATCAGTGTTTGAACGCATCCAAGAAAATGTACACATTATCGAGTTCACTGAAGACACAAGCTTTGTTGTATTCGGTTAATATGCGAGAGCAGTCAGAAGTCTCTTGCTAAAACCAATTGATGATGTGGTTGGCTGGGTAGATGATGTTGGCTTTATGATTTCTTCCGAGAAGTCTTAGACTTTACCTTTGCTTAAGGCAGTGAAGTGCAAAGTCAACGTTAAGTTGAACGTTCGCCGGGCTCTAAGCGGCCGCTTCTCTGAAGCTTCGCACTCAATTGGTCAAGATTGCACGCACTGAAAGTTAATTATATTACAAAATCGAAAGTAATACTCACTAATCCATTCGTTGTTTTCAGCAACCAAACTGATTTGTTCTTTTTATGAAGATACATTCGTAATTAATCGCACGCGCAACTGTCAAAAGCACGAAGCTTTTGTTGACACAGAAAGAACATTCGTACATTGTACGGAAACAATGCAAAAAGCTACGAATATTTGGTCACAAATTAAAAAGAAACGTCTCTCTGGTGGTTGCATGAAGGACTGACAGATCTACTTTATCGACTCAAAATGTAATTGTCAAAAACAAGCGCAACCACGTGGTATTGTCCAGCGTTGTTTTTATTATTTCTGACATGGGGTTCGAACCTGAATATTTGAAAAGTGCTGATTCTAAATACGTGGTTGATCTCACTAGGCCACGCTGACATGTGAGAACAAGCTTGATTAATGAGCATGAAGTTATAGCTCACGACAGCGCTGTGATTTTTATTTTGGGATAGATATTATTTCCGCCCATACCAGCAGCAACACCATCAAGCATGAGTACGGTATAAGAGAGAAACAGCGATTGGCTGATCATCACGAAGTTCATTTCGTGCATTTTACAAAAAGGTGTAATGACAGCATTTCACCAGATAAAAAGCATTATGAATGTTTCATACAATATGCGAGACATTTGTTCTATGTACAAAATCCATGTTTACGAAACGCGTGAAAGCTACTTTACGAAAATAAATTTTCAGTGCGGGCTATATTCGTACCATGCATATTTTATTTTTAATTTCTTTATTATAGAAATTTTCGGCCCTGGTTCATCTCCCATCGTAGTAACTCAAATAATAACTTTGGATATTTTCGTAACTTTTCCGGGGTTGATATTCGAACTCGTGACATTGGTATGAGAAGTATCGATGTTAACCACTACGCCGAGTCGTCCCATCGGACCGTCCATACTCTATGGATCGTAGCTGTAGAGCAAGGGCTGGAGTTCATGGACAGGCGGGACACTCGTGGCTGTTAGAGGTGCAACAGTACGCTAACGTTACCTTTGTCTGGGTACCTGGGCACGCAGGTATACCTGGTAATGCGGCTGCCAACCAGGGTCGTCATGATCGGCTGGCATTTATCCTTACAGCAACACACCACTGCGAAGCGTACCCCTCGAAGCGCGGCTGACGTGAATCTGGCATAACGACCGTGATGCGTTCCTACGTCGCGTTAAGAATACGACACAAGAGTGATAAGATATGCACTACCCTCGTGATCAGAAGATTCTGACTCGGCTGATGATAGGATATACTCGACTCACTTATGAGCCTCGACTTAACGGCAGTAACGCCTACTGGCAAAGATGCGGTGTGGAATTAGAAGTCAGCTATTAACGGCGTACAATACCCGCTACAGACACATTAAAGGCTGAAACGGGAGTTGCGCGCGTACATTACGCGTATTGCAAAATGACCAGTACAGAGCTGGAAGGCATCAGCGACGCGGCGCTGGACCTATATGATAAATTATAATACAGCGAATAGCGGTCGAACTTGGCAGCAAGAAAGACGTCACCGACCTCATAGTCACCGACCTTCAAGCTACCGTAGACCGGGGTCACGATGACGGGTTGAAAGTTGCAGGGCTGACAAGCGAGCGAAAAAGCGGCATATGGAATAAAGAAGTGAGAAAACGGGGAGCAAGCTATCGCGCTCAGATGTTTGCGGTCCCTATGTCATCTCGAATGAACTAAAACGTCTACAGCAGACGTAAAGTTTAAAGAGGCGTTAATAGAATTAATAAACACTTCATAGACGGCTCTTGCCCGCAGCTGGCGTGTCACCTATTTTTGCTAATCTATTTCTTTGCTGCAGCCATCGACCGTTAAGGCTGGAAACCCAGCAAAGGAAACATAAGCTGATATCATAAGTAAACACGTTATGTTATCCCAGTTATCGTTTTGATTTCCGCTGTTATCGCATAACAGTTTAGTTACAACGTCATTGGCAAATTTTAGTCATCATGTTATCATTTTGAAACACACTATTTTCAGTGAACGTTATGTTGAATTGTAAAACTATAAATATTTCATGCATGAACAATAAATTTTGTCTTTAATCAAAATTTTTTTTTCGAAGTATAGCATGAGAATTTTGATTCATATTGATGAACATAATTTCAAACCGTTCCGATAAATTTGCTTGTACACAGATTTGTTAGCTAGTTGCTGCATTGATAACAAAATAAGTTATTATGATATTCAACGAGTATTTTGTTATTCATTTCGTTATTTTGGGCTGTTTGAATCAGCCTCACAACAATATCTTAGTGATCAAAAAATGATGAACCTGCATTAGGAACTTGTTATCAATTTGGTATAATCCTTGCCGGGACGTCAACCATAAGTTACGCCGATTCAGGACCTTTTCGTACCTAGCAAACCTCTTGGTTGGTTGCAGTCACTGCCTTGACGCTAGCTGGTGGAGGAGGCTTAGTCACCGATACCTAACCGGCGAAAGATCCATATTTCTCTGACCCCAGGCCATAAGTGCTCTCGGGCAAAGGCCCTAAATGCCAAGGAGAGAGTCCCTCGCCGGTTCGAGAGAGGGCGGCCTTCCGTCGTCGACCGGTTACGTCAGGAGGAAGCGCCTTGCACCGGACGACGGCCTCCACAACCGCCATACCAGCCCTTCCAAACCACCGTCTCGATAGAAGTGAGCGAACGAACCGCTATCGCACTGCAGTTCACGAACGGTCTGACCATTATCGCGTACCTCACGCTGTACCAGCCGGTGGTACCGCCAGACACTTTGCTGGCGTTGCTTTCATCTGCCATCGTTGGAATCTTTAGGGCACCTCATCGCTCACGAGGCTGTTGTCGTCGTAGTCTTCAAAGTCTTTGAAAGGTACGTCCTAGGTCTACACCACACGAACCAGAAGAGAAAATACAGCGTTTGACTTCGATCAGTTCTGGTGTACCACTGACGGAAAGCCGGAGTGCCCTTTGGTCTCGCGAAGCCCCCACCAGCTTTTCCGGAAGTAACGGACCCTGACTGATCCAGGCTCACAGAATTGCGCCGCGTTGTTGTGTCTGGTAAAACATTGGGATTCAGTCACACGTTTAAGATACGGCGATTAGTTAATATTTGATTATTGATGTTGAAGTGATCTTGCGCAAATTTGTTTAAAATTTTTCGCTAGCTCACAAAGCTTGCATTTTTATATGTCATTATTCCGGAGAGTCTGAAATAAATGAGAACAAAATGTTTGGATTTCCAAATGTAATTCCCATAGAAACTTCAAAGAAGCAGGGCAGTACGAGTTCGCCACCAAACTATATTTAATTTTAAAATAATGATCAAGACGGGATTTGCAATCGATTGAGTGAGGGTCTAACTGAGTCGAACCTTATTTAACATTTATTTGTTTTTTTAAATAATCATGTCTGCACTGATTTGATGAATGGTTTTTTATCATTAGATGCAAAAATACATATTTAGCCCAAAAGATTGAAGGTGACAGGCAAATCTAACGATACGTAATCTGAAGAATATTCACACTTTAAGAAAGCGTGAAAATCCTTGAAAATCAGAGCATGTTTTCGATAAGCTGAAATGATCTTACCATTGATGTTTGTATGATTAGTTCTTTTCTACAGTGATGAAACGTTTGCGCGTTTCTGCGTGAGGGAAAAAGCATAGGTCTCATTTATGTGTGGAACACATTATGCAGCTCTTGGCCTGAATAGCTCGAATGTATGTATCAGAGGCAGGTTCTAGGTGATCGTGTTTCCTATCAAGATTGAATTTATTGAGATGACAATATTGAATTATTAGAAAAGATTACAATAAATATTGTAACAATGTGAAGTGTTTTGTTCAGGTAATTCAATCAGAATCGATCACGAGGAATTTCATATCGTCATATCTGTTCATACAGTATGAAATTCGGCTGCACAGTATTTATCTGTACGCTTTCGGGAGTGTATTCCATGAACTACGCTCGACTTGTCTCTGGCCACTTACCCGCATGATGCCAGCAAAGCATGCGGCAAAGGCGCCGACCCAGGATAATCTTCGGTAACTCCTGGTCCGCGTATGCAGCAATTAAGTTTTTATCAATACATATCTATGACTGCGTATGCGAAAGAAGCAAAGCACGGACTGAAAGTATCCAGAGCGAGAGCATCCACATGGTTGCATGTTGCATGAGATTTCCAATCAGACATACCGGCGGCGGTCCAGCTATGTATAGGACAGAGCGCACGCGAAGGCACCGGACTCGCCTGCATTGGAATTTCCGGCACGAAATGAGAGCGCAGAATTCTGCCCATCACCATTTTTAAACCGAATTGAAACGAAATGGCCTCCTCGTGCTTTCATTTGCACTGGTTGCGCTCGATATTCTAAAATTGGATTAGAAACAAGAATTGAAAAAAAACCCGCGCTTTAGAGCAAATATCGATTACTAGTTATATCGTTACAATGATCTCATTAAATCTATCGATCAACTATCAAGTGATTAAAGGCAGTTTGGACCCTAACACTATTCTAAGGGCTGGAGTTTTTAAATTTATTGATGCAAAATAAGGAGGATTCCAGAACATCTCACCAAACAACAAATTGGGAAGTTTTTGTTTGTAAGTCCAAAGAAATTATTTGTTATGTTGCAGTAGTCTATCATTAAGTGTTAATAGCTTAAGTAATTTGCTGGCCAAACGAAGTCAGCTGACGATAAGTGAATGAGGTACGCAATCCAGCAGAAATCCTTTGAAGTGATGATGGAGAAATTTAACCCGACAATTGCACCAAATGCAAATGTAGGTAGACATGTGATACAATCACATCTCGGTGAAAAGGTGATATGCTTCGTCCTTGTTTAGCGGAAGGATGTACAACGGATAAGCTTTCCCAGCGATTGTACTGAAAACGGGTACCGTTAAGCTGGATATGTTTGAACTCACGCCACTTTGGAACAGCGCCCGATTGTTTAAATCGTTAGGATATCATTAGTACGTTTTATGCATCCTATGTGTTCTTCATATAACATGAGTTTGTATTTTCCGCAGCACCTTCGACGACCAAACGAACCTCGCTTTACGGTGTCACGTATCTTTCCATCAGCATTGTAGTCTACCGTTTGCTGCTAAGCCCAGTCCAGAATTGGAAAATCCGAAACCACTTGCTGCTTTCCACTAATGAAGCTCTTCTCGCCTCTCAAGCGTCTCACCTGAACGACATTAGCGTTATGTAGCACAAGTGGTGCAGCGTATGCACTCGCGATCTCCACCTAATTTATTAAACCGAACGAATAGCATCGCCGGGGGGTAACGAGATTGAAAGTAATCGCGTGCATATAGGACCTTTTTACACATGAAATATGTACTAGCATACATACATCAGATTAGGCTTAGCTTTCTAGGTCAGTACGGAATTTTTGTCGCTATTTTTGACATCTCATCATCATAAATGGAGTTGTTCCGGTATCTAAGGTTGTTCTCTAGAATCTCATACAACTTGTACAATAAACAATCCTACTGCAATTGTCAAGCTTATAGTTTGAATCTCGTCACCATCGTCACTAGTGATAATGTCTACAGGATTTCGTTACCCAATTAATTAAGGTCCGGTGTTGCCGCTTTAAAGTTCACGCTGAACCTCTTTTAAATAATCAAATCTTGCAAACAAATGTAGGAAACTAGTTTTAAAATAGGCCAAAATTAAAAGCGTTAAAATTACATAAGCCGGCAAAAATTTCGAAGAGGTGATACTTCTTTCTTTCTCTTGAAATTTGCTCATAACGACTGAAGATATAACCCGCTTTTCAATATAGCGTTCTAGTTTCATTGACCCTTATTAAAGCCTCATGAAAAGTCCGCCAGAACTGAATTTGGTTTTACAAAGGCAAAACAAGAGGTGTCAAGAGGTTGCACCAGCTCAGTGTGCGATAAGGTTCCTGCACAGCTTTACACAGAAGGCAAATCTCGTAGTAAAAACCGCCTATTTTTGCCTGACTCACGCCCATCTTCAAAAACTACCATGAAATTTCAGTCAAATTACTATCGTTCGTCACGGTAAAATTCTTCAATCGTCTGTGTATATTTGACAAACCGCTACATTGATATCAACCGCACCATAGCGGTTGATCTAATCGCAGGCATGGTAAAACCAAACGCATTTGTAGTCAGCTGAAAACTGTTGGTGATTGCAGGCCTAATTTAACTCCTCGAAATGGTAGTTTCTACTCGCGACTTTTTTGCGTGCGTACAACGACCTTAAAACCTTATCTAAAATTCTTGTTGCTCCTAATCAAAAGCCTTATTTGAACTCGTGCAATGGCTGTGTTTGAAATGCCGTTCTAGGGACTCATTCGCATTACTACTCTTATCATGGTGGAGCTGAAAAGCTATTTTTAAACCACTTTCCTCTTCCTTAAATGCATACCAAACAGCAAATTGATATTGACGGGAAGTCACCAAATGACACAAAAACAGTAGCATAGTAGCCATTGCCGTAAGATAAATCATTGAAATGTGGAAATACACTCAAGTTTGTAAATGTAATGCAAATGAACTGTAGATCAGAGACCAATTTCGGCATTCTTTTAGTTAACCTTATTAAATTATTAGTTAAATGAATCAGAAGAGCAGAGAATCTAACAAAGCAGAACAACAGGAACCAACCACGATATCATCGTGAAGTTTGGCAGTTGTGGTCATTTGACCATTTGCTGGTTTTCTTGGCAGCCAATAGGTTTAATGAAGGTTCTCAGGTTGTCATAACATCTTTCACTAGAACATTTTCAAAATCTTTATGGCCTTAAAAAGGTTTTATTAATTTGTTTTCACAACCTTCTATAGACTGGGCCACTTTGTACACATTTCGGCTTTAAAGATGCATAGAGGAGGTGTGGGTGGACAAAAGAGTTTTGAATGTAGTTTTATTAACAAAGCCGGGAGGAGTGCTATACGGCTGGAATAAACCTAACACTGTAATTTCCACAGTTATTAGTTGAGAGCATTTGATGTCATATACAATTCTCGTATAAGTATGACATGGCACAAGTACAAGCATAGCGGAGAATTTTCCCTCACAAAAGAAATGGCAGGGTAATAAAACATCAATTAAAATGGAAAAAATAGCAATAAAAATATGTGAAATTTCCACTAAATTTTTAAACACTGTGCCAACAAAAAAATAACAATTCGCACTAAAAAAAACTTAAAATAGCAATAAAAAAAATTCACTTTCAATTCTTCAAAAGTGACCGGTAAAATTTTCAAAAAAAAGCAATGGAAATTCGTATAAACGCAATAATAAGCTGATAGTTTTCCGTCATAATAATAAGTTCTAGCGGTAAACATGTGACATTTTTGAATTATTGCAAGTGAATAATCAATTTTTTATTGCTATTTTGAGTTTTTCAAGTGCGAATTGTTATTTTTTCATTGGCACCGTGTTTAATAATTTAGTGGCAATTTTGTGAATTTCCAATGCTTAATATTCATTAATTAGTGCCAGTATATATTTTACTCCAAAAGAAATATAGACTCCGGGAACTAAACCCAGCTTCCTACAGTATGATGTAGATTTGCAGTCACGCCTTCACCGGTTTGGAAAACAAGGGATTTGTTTTTGAATAAACGCAGCAGTGACGTCTCTATGCTCATGTGAAGAAGAGGAGACAATGTTTCCGATAAGTTGTGCGAATTCAGTTTTTGTTTAGTTTGATATGCTGTCATAATGATAAATTTTAGTTTTTTAAATTTAATTTAAGAAAAAAAAAATAACAACAAAAATATCCAATCAATGTAAAGAAAATTAAAACTCGCAATTTTTTTCCATTATATGTCTATTTATGTGCAAAACACTTGCAAAGGAAGAATTTAAAAGAACTTTCAAAACAATTGGCTTGGCCAGGTGTGCAGATACTGAAAATATTTGTTTCGTAAATCCGATTTCACTCGTCTCGTAAACGTGAATTTTTTTTTTTGGGTGCGGTGCAGATCGGGTGAGGAGCTTCAGGAGCGCCATATAACCAAGGTACGGTGAAGCATGGAGAAGGGAAATATGATGGTCCAGGGTGTTTTTCGTGGGTGAAGTGACGGGATAATGACGGCAGATTCCTCACATCAACATCCTGCGAGAAAATATAAAGGTTTCACTGATCCAGACGGGTCCTGAAGTTAAGTTCGTATTTCAGGAGGACACCGACACGCAAGCATGCTGCCAAGAAGGCCAAGACTTTCTTCCGGCTTTGCCGGATCAAACTGCTGGAATGGCACGCCACAAAGCCTGGACCTTAACGCCATCGAGCATGTGTGGCGATTCTAGTGCCAGGGTTGACGAAACTGGTGTTACCAAGAACCTAAGGAACCTGGTGGAGAGCATCCCGGAGAGTGAAGTGTCAAAGGAGGACACATAAATTATTAAAATGATTTTGTTTAACTTAAATTTATCTTCACGGGAGCCAAAATGAAGTGGGCACTTTTTTTGTCACTGTTTCTATTTTCAAGACGGGTTGATTTTTTTCTTCAAGTCGATTTTTTTAATTACTATTCCATAAGTGAAACTTGAAAAAGAATACGCAAAATAAGATATCGAAAAAGACTACAAAAAAGACTGAAAGAAATTCATGATTAGGTGGGCACTTTATTTTGCCTATCAGTGTAGTATGGATATTTAAACTTGAAAACCCACAATATGTTGTTTGCATGTAGTGGACTAAAGTGGGTTGAATCAACTGTTGTAATGGAGGAATATAGTTCACACACGCCCAGTGGGTGGGCACAGGTAAACAAAGATACGAACAAAAGGGTATGGAGGTTGGCCTATTGAAAGTTTGGCCGCCATCGGTTATTTGGGAGTTGGCGTACGTAGAAAGTGTGTCAGTTAGTGTTATTAACAGAGTTCGAACGACTTCAAACTAAACCAAGCATTAGGCTGTTAAATGGTCTCTCCTGAAAAATACTCACTGCTGTCCTCTCGCGGGACCTTTTGTCTTTGTACTAAGGCGTGTATCGAAAAGTAGTTATAAACATTCGATGCGTTACTACGCATAAACTACTGTATATATTTTTAGCGTGTAAGCGCCATTTGCTTTGTTTACATGTCAAAAATGATTATTCGGTTCATTAATTTCCGTTGATAAAGTTGTATTCAAAATGTCGCGAATTGAATTTGAGACTAAAAAGAAAATTCTGCACACTTGGTGCACCGAAAAGGGTGTTACTTACAACCAGATTGCGAAAAGAGTAAATGTTCACCCGGCAAGTGTAAAACGCATCATCGAAAAGTTTGGCAAGGAGTGCTCCCTCAAGGATTTACCAAGAAGTGGCCGGAAACCCGGCTCCAGCAACCCTGATTTGGACCAAAAAGTTGTGGATTATATTCAACGGAACAAATCTGCCTCTACTCGCGATCTAGCCAAGAAGTTCAGGACCAGCATCGGAATGATTCAACGAATCAAGCGCAGGAATGACTTGAAGACGTACAAAAAGCAGAAAGTGCCCAAACAAACTCCGGAACAAAAGTCTCGTGCCAAAACCAGGGCTCGAAAGCTGTACAGCTGCATTTTGGACAATGTCGACCAGTGCATTTTGATGGATGACGAAACATACGTTAAAGAAGATTCAAGAACGCTACCGGGGCCGCAGTTTTATACTAAATCTGTTGGGGAACGTGTAGCCAACCGCAGATACGACTGTTGCGATGGAGAAATTCGGTCAGAAGGTGCTCATTTGGCAAGCTATTTGCACATGTGGCTTGCGTTCTTCAATTTTCTATACAAAAGGAACTATAAATGCTGAGATTTATCAAAAGGAATGTTTGAAGAACAGGTTGCTACCATTGTATAGAAAGCACCAGTCCCCTCCTCTCTTCTGGCCAGATTTGGCATCGGCACATTACGCCAAATCCACTCTACAGTGGCTGACGGAGAATAACATCAAGTTCGTAGAAAAAGACATCAACCCACCAAACTGTCCCCAGTTGCGACCGATCGAACGCTATTGGGCAATAGTCAAGCGTATATTTAAGAAGGATGGTACAGTGTCCCAAAACATGACCGATTTTAAGAAAAATTGGGCAGCGGCATCCAGGAAGTGCACAAAGGTCACTGTGCAGAATTTGATTGCAGGTGTCAAATTGGTGTACAGGCATTCTACAGAAATGAACATGATGACTAGTTTTTCCGTTTGGATCTTTTGTAAACATGTTAAGCTATAATAAACTGAAATAGTATGTTAATTTTAACCATGTTTTCATGCCTATTTTATTATTTGGAAGTTTATAACTACTTTTCGATACACTCCTTATTGTACATTTTATTTGGAAACTCACCGGTTAGATTTGACTGACATAGCGGAAGCCCACACAAAATACGTATCGGACTTGTCGGACTGCCCTGCAGGACGCCTACGTCTAATCGCAAAGAACTAGCCCAGCATTCTGGTTCGAGGACCATAGTCGTAAAGGAAAATGATACCCGTCTCGGCGTGACCAATACGGTTATCCGTGGTCCGCCGATTGAGCCAAAGAAAGAAGACGTCAACTAACCTGTATCGGTTATAGCTGGTTGAAACCGCACGAAACCCATCAGCCATTTTCCGTGTTGGTAAGAAGACGCCATCGCAAAATCTACAAGTTCTATGAGGCCATCGGTGAGTGCTCGATCAACGGCAGCAACGGTGCGCACCCATCGACATCCATACCACCCACAAAAATAGCCAAAATAAACCCACCACACGGTAGATAGTTCCGTTTTTCAATAAATTTCCTATTATTCCTCTTATTAAATAGCATAGCTAAAAAATCTTATAGTTTTCTCAACATTTGTGAACAGTTGTTCGCGTAGCCTTCCGATCACCCAGAAGCAGGCCGACTCTGAAACACAGCTCGATGGGCCCCCGGTTTTTGAGGCTTTTACCGGAGAGTTGTTGGCCCTATAAGGGTGACAACCTACTGACCTTGAGGTAGGTGATACAATAGACAAATCTCAAAGATGAAACAAAACTGGCTGACTAAGCTTTCTTCACTGGCTGGGTCAACCGACAGCATAACCAGCCGCTTTCTAGCAATAGAAAACTAAACCATCGTCTATCTGGCCAACGGCTGCTCGCCAATGCACTATCCAGGAAGCTTGCCAGCGCCAGCAACTAACCTATTCTACTATGTAAAACTCTTCCACTATATACAACTAGGAACTAAACATGGTGTGAACACATGGTCGGTTTGGTGTATTGAAGTTTGGCTAAATTTACTAATATTTCGTTTCTTGATTATCAACGTTGCTTAGCCATGTACTCCAGCAATGCCATGTTGAGTTGGTGATAATGAAAATTTCTGTGAACTCAAAAGAAACTTCCAATTTATCAAACTCTTTAGTTGTGCGAATTGCTTCGTCTTGAAAAGGATAGGTTTTAGTTGTTGACGGGGGAGACATGGTCAACGACTGAACTTAGGCGTTCTTCTCGGTCTTCTTCAGCAGCAGGACGGCCTGCAAATGACACCACCCTGTAAAATGGTCACACTGGCGAGAAGTTTGTTCAGTTCTTCGTTGTTGCGGATGGTCAGCTGCAGATGATGTGGGATGGTTCTGGTCTTCTGGTCTGTTTCCTACGAACGTTCTCGGCCTAGTTGCCCTTTTGGAGCAGACGGTGAATACTACCGACTGGGAACTGCAATACGACGCGGTTCGCTCGGGTTATGCCTTCCTCTTAAACTATTCTTGGCAGAATCCGATTTGAGTTGGTATATTATTTACAACCAAAGTACTGTTAGAAGAATTCGTATCCTTTTAGGGCCAGTAAGCAATCAAACAGAACGCTGTAGCAGAATATAGTGACCAAAATATGTGCCCGAAAGTTGTACTATGGAGGTCTTACGAAGTACGAGGATATCCTCATGGACGTCGAAACGTACGTGAAGATGGATTATGGGCAGCTTGCCGGACAAAAGATTAATAAAGCCACTGGTCGATGGCCCTAGCAAGTTCCAATTCGATTTTACCGAGAAATTCCCAAGACAACTTATGATCTGACTAGGAATTTGAAGCTGTGGACAATTCTTCCGTATTCTTCCGTACATTAATGCTCGCAATGAACCTGTAATGTTTTGGCTTGATTTGGCTAGTTGCCTTGGAGATTTCATCAAAACAAAAACCGGAATAACTTTTTCACTATTTTTATTTTAAAGTGTAAGAAATATCCATCATTTTGAGTGCTCAACATATGTATTCATTTTATTAACATAATGCCGAGATGGATATTTTTATTGCATCCAAATATTTATGAAATCCTACGACTTCACCCTCGTTGAGATCCACGTCAAAATTTGCGCGATGTTCTCATTCGCGATGTTAATAACAACCATTTGCGGAACAAAGCTAAATTAAGTCTTCAAGGCTACACAAATTTAACAGTATTCGGTAACTAGAAATTAGAAGAAAAATTAGAATTTTCCATTTGATTCCAACTACCTTTGCTTATCTTGACAGATACTTAAGTCGAGTTATTAGTACGAGACACTGAAGAAGTCCACACATTGTAGACGAAATACGCGTATCTGTCAAGATAAGCAAAGGTAGTTGGAATTAAATAGAAAATACTAATTTTTCTTCTAATTTCTAGTTACAAGTATTCCACTAAACAGCTCAAACCCTCTAGGATTCAGTATTCGGTAATTTTTTACAGAACTTTCAACAGCTGAACGTTTGGTAATCCGATTTAACGGATTTCGGTAAAATTTTACATTTTTCCGGTAATTTTTTTACAGATAACTGTAAAATTTCACCGAAATCCGGTAAATCGGATTACCGAACGTTCTGCTGTCGAAAGTTCGGTAAAAAATTACCGAATACTGTAAAATTTTCTAGGTGTGTTAATAAAGATCTCCAGGGAGTAATCAGATATGTGGTTGGCATGGGCAGTTTTAACTTTTAAGAACTAGAAAATACAAATAAAGCCATAAATATTACTAGAACAGGTTTGTGTTAGATGGTCAAATGTTCATGAGATCGTTTACTCAAGCAACACACATCCATAATAACTGTGACATAATTGTGACTAAATTAATTCACATTTGAGTTACATAAACTTATTTGTAACAAACTAATGCTTAATTTTTTGCGGTATGTGAGTCTCATTTTCTTGCGGTTGCTCTTCTGATTCACTTACACTGTAAATAGAATTTCAACAAAATGTGATTTTCGTTGTGCCATTTGTAAGAGTAGTAATGGGCAATTTGCAAGTGGTAAAATAATTTCATGAACAGCCTTCACAATTTAGTTTAACACATAAACATTAGGTACTCTATATTGTTCTATATATACTTCCAGACACGAACACCTCAAAGGGATTCGAACTGTTTCCGATAAAAAGCAACTGCTTGACCCTTAACCAGAAAATGTCCTTCTGATAACAATCACACGTACATCGGGGGAAATCTTTGTAAAAACGATTGAGTTCAATACAGTGTACACACAGTATTTTCTCCTGAGAATACTTTCACTGTTTGAATTTTCTTTATGATTCAAGCTTGTAGCCCAGCACAGGGGTAGGCAGACTATAAATAACCGTAAAAAATAAATAATAAATTACAACCTACACGCGAATTGCGTCATACCATGAAAAATACTACCATTCAGTCTGTTTAACGTTTTTATAGAAAACAGTGAATTAGAAAACAAACTAAACTATTTTTTATATCAAATTCGTTTGAACTTTAACATTAGTAGGAACATTTGATCCTCCCTTAGCTCAGTCGGTAAAGGCGCAGCTACAAAGCAACACCATGCTGGAGGTGGCTGGGTTCGATTCCCGGTCTGGTCTAGGAATTTTTCCTTAAGGAAAACTTCTCGACTCCCTGGGCATAGCGTATGATTGTACTTGCCACACAATCATACTAGTAATGCAAAAATGGTACCTGGCATCGAAAGCTCTCAATTAATAACTGTGGAAGTGCATTTAGAACACTAAGTTGTGAGCAAGGAATAAGCTAATTGTGAAGGCAATAAGCTTGAAATGCTTATATATAAAAAAGGAACATTTGAAAAATTGGCTACTTTGTGCTCTTCAAAATATTTTCTCTGGTAGCCTTATTGTCGAAAATAATGTCTCTACTAATGATCATCAACATACACACGTAGAAGAAATTTCCTCCTACATCCTGCCATTGATTTGCACGAGTGACAAAAACTGGTTGGGCTGTTGAAACAATATGTCCATTTAGAAGGTTTTACCATAGACTAACTCTAAAGGGTGTCCACGATGAAATTGCCACACACAAAATTGATTCGCAAAATTCGAGTTTTCATCCGACTCCCATCAAATTTTCAGGGATTGAGAAATTACTACTAAACTTCATTTTACCATTTTACTCGTATTTTATTTACAGTCCATACGCAAATGCCCGCACCTTGGCCTTAACCCCGGCCATAAGATTCTGCACAACCTGTGAATCAACCGTTTTTTGCATGTAAACCCGTACTTTCTTCAGTTCCTCGACTGTCTTCACTACCTTAGGGTCGTTTAAGCAGGTGCTGCTTCATAATCGCCCATTACTTCTCGATGGGGTGGAGCTCGGAGTGTTGGGAGGGTTGAACATTTTCGGCACGAAATTGACCTTATTGTCCGCATATCACTTCAGTACGTCCTTGGAGTAGTGGCATGAGGCCAAATCCGGCCAGAAGATTGTTGGGACGTTGTGGGCCTTCTGGAGAGGAAGCAGCCGCTTCTGGAGGCACTATTTTATGTACACCTGTCCGTTCATTGTGTCCTGGGTCACGAAAGGTGCACTCCGCTTCCCGACCGTGCAGATGGCTTGCCAAACCAGGAATTTCTTCGCAAATTTGGACATCTTCTGAGTGCGGACATGCTCCGGAACGCTGAACTTATCCTTGGCCGTGAAAAACAGGTTGCCGGGGATCTGTTTGAAGTCGGCCTTCACATATGTTTCGTCGTCCATGATGCAGCATTCAACTTTCATCAGTATGTTGAGGTACAACTTCCTGGCACGGGTTTTGGCGGACTTGTTCTGCTTCTCGTCGCGATTAGGGGCCTTTTGTACCTTGAACGTTCGAAGCCCAGCCTTAGTTTTGGCCTTCTGGACAAAACTTCGGCTTAGGTGCAGCTTCGTAGCCACATCCCGAACGGAGGCGTTCGGATTTCGGTTGAAGGCCCCAACTACGCGGTTGTGATTTTTGGTGTTGTACGGAATACTTTTTCCTTCACTTCTGGGCTTCCGATCGGTGGTCAACCGTTCCTCGAACCGCTTAATCACTCGCGACGTCGTGGAATTCGCGATTCCCAACGTTTTAGCGATGGAACGATGCGAGAGATCCTTGTTCTCGTGATGAATGCGCAAGATTTTTATCACGCACGAGCTGTTCTTTTGACTCCATTTCCGCGAGTTTTGATCACAGGACGTTAAACCTTGCAGGATGTAAATAATGCACTATGAACTAAGCCCACCCAAATTTTCATACCCAACGGTTAAAAAGTTAGAGCAATTTCATAGTGTGGCAATTTCATCGTGGACACCCTTTAAGACCAGTAGGTCCCGAACAAAAAAGATTTTTTTCTTGGCTCAGTCAGTACTAGCACATCGATTCCAAGCTCGGTCCCAAGCTTAATAATGCGCCCCTAATAATGCCGAACGAAACTTTAATCGCGTTTGTCCCGAAAACATGTCTGTTCAACTGGTGGACGCTGTATCTTGGGGCTGAATTTTTGTATCAGCATGTGAAAATGAATTAGCTATTTTCTTACGTATTACGTATAATTTCAAAAACATTGAAATAAAAAGTTTATTGTTTTAAATGGCCGCCATTTTGGATTTGTTTTTTATTTGTTCAAACCACTAAGTAACGCAACAATTTGGGTTTATGAAGATTCTGTAGAACGGTATTCGAACTTGTAGAATGCTATAAAACTAGGATAAAACCTACAATGTTACTTGAGGCTGTATTTGGCGAGCCCCAGGTACAGGAAAGTACGGAGAAACTTAATATTTTAGGAGATTTTGAATTAAATGGACGCACCAGTAGTGTTTTCAGTCAGAAAATTTACAAAAATATCCTACAGTCTACGAGTATATCAATCAAAAGCAATGAAATATTCATTATTTTGTATCATATTTACTCAGCTCTGACAGACTACTCAAGAAAATGTCATTTAACGATTGTCGACTCATAAAATTTTATCAAAGTACATAGCCAGATATTTGTTATAAATACTTAGTCTGAACATGGTCTTAGGGATTTTGCGCATATGCTAAATTTGTAAATAAAAATACGGTTAAATTAAATAAAAAACACTAACAACTCGTACTATTGCCGCGGTATGCAATAAAAATAATAAATACCTCATGCAAACTATTATGGTGACATGTATCGGTTTTATCGGCACCTTTTCACCCTTTTCTTAGACCAAGTGTTTTTACCGTCAGCTAATGTGTTTCTTGCGTCGATAGATATGTATAAATGCCACGTGTCCGTCCGTCATGCCATCGTTGTGAGACGTGACCACTATTTTTTTTTCGATTTCATTCACCGGTGTTAAATAAATAATGGCACAAAGGAATCGAAACGGATTTTCACACGCAACACACAATGAAAAAAATATTTGGTATTCAAAAGGTCTAAAGAAAATCAATACCTCCGTGACAGACGCATCGGGGCGGAAGGGTGAGGGGATAAGAAATAATGAACCTTTGCTATCAAAGTCTTGCATGAAATCACCTTTTCTGCCACGCAAACATACCATTCAGTTTACCGGTATCAAGAAAAAGGTTTTTCTTAATGTGGGAGGAAATCCTCAAAAGAGTCGCACGTAATGGGGATTTGAATTCATGAAAATTGTGTTGAGAAGAGATGGAAATGATATCGTGAGAAAGAAAACAGAATGAAATTGTTGTGAAATATGAATTCTTAATAGGGAATTATTTGATTTCCTGCCTCTCAGTGTAATTGATAAAATTGTTCAGGACTCTGCAGGGTTTGAGGTGGTACTGATAGACTGAGTATATGACAGAGTAAAAAAATAAGGAAAAATAATAATCTAATGCAACATAGATGAATAAGATCTTGTAAGTGTTTTATCTTTCACGTGAGACTGCAACGGTGTTATCGGGGCTTATCTTATAAAGTTTTTCCAAACAAACCAAAGCCATTTGGAGAACAAAAGTATCTTGATTTTGATTTATTGAAATGTAAGAGCGATGTCAGCCAACATGCTCACCTTTCAATAGTTTCATAAATTTTAATTGCTCTTGTGCGTTTTTGAATACCAACAGGCTCAATTAATCAACCGATGGCAGTTGATGTATAGGCTTAATAGTATTCAATCTAAAAATTTATGGATAGTTTTTGATTTGGCTCGATTGTTATAAAACCAATCCTTGAATTGAAATTTTTTTCTTAATTGGTTCCTTTAGGGTTCATTTACTAACATATTAAAGTATAACATGATGAACTGATTTAGAATTCAATTCGGTCACCTTTAGTTTGAATGATTGCCTTGAGCCATTTGGGAAAGCTTTCTTTTTCTATAATTCAAACAAAGTTGCTTGGAATATCTTAATGTTAATTGTTTTATCTTCCATAATGCCCCAAATGGAAAAACTCTGTTCTTGCAACTGCACCAGGCCTGAAAGGACAGAATACTGTTAGAGAACCAATTTGCGGTTTCCAAATAAGGTTGGAGGTCTACTGGTGGGACTCTGAATAGAAAGTAGAAACCTCTACGCCAGGCCTTTGATAATATCGTTTCGTAAATTCTTTCAAATCATTTTGCCAGCTGTACACGGAGCATGTTGTCCAAGAAGACGCTGTTGCAAACCTTTGAGAATTTTGTGTCCTTTCGTATGTTTCTTCAACTGTCTTTTATTATTATTTTGTTAGTCAGTGTTACGTTTACAAGTATAATAAGGCGTGTCGTAATTTCTTCAGTCTTATGTAGTTTAGTTTGTTGGTGTGTCATGTATGTGCTTTGAGAGTCTTTTGAAGTAGTTTTCTCGAATTAAAATTAGTTTTCATTATCTCATCGAGATATTTGAATTCTACCTGTTTACTGA
>JASCZW010007778.1:0-60044 GCA_034211315.2 Aedes japonicus
GAGAGACTCTCTTTGATTACTTCGACAAAAAGTTTTCATAAGGGCCAATGTCGCAAACGTAAACAATGACTTTTTCCGCAAATTTCTCGACAATGCTAACTTAATCATAGTGAATTATGACGATGATTGTACAGAACAGGAGTTCCCCTTTATAATAGAAGTGGTATTTTACTTGAGCGAGTTAGCATTTTCAAGAAATTCGCAAAAGAAGCCATTGTTTACGTTTGCGACATTGGCCCTTATGAAAACTCCATGTCGACTTTCTCTTTCATTCATATTTCAATCACCTTTACGTTTTTCATTCTACAATTTCTAGACAAAATCGTCAAAAGGTCGAAAGTAACAATTGTAAAGCATGACTTTAAACGTAAATTTCCTGGAAATGACAGGTTGTTAACATCTTGATCCACTACCGACGGGAAGGTAACAACTCCCTGTACCTGTTGCTTGTTGTTTTTGTTGTTTGTAGAGTATGCTAGCCAGCACAGTTGTGTTTCGATCTGTGCTAAAGAATCCCTCGAAAGTTTTTTTTATCGCGCTGTAATAAACGAAAGAAAGCGAGACAGGAGAGAATCTCTTATTGTTAGATTCGCTCTATTGAAGAAAAAATTAGAGGTGCGTTATAACAGGGATATAACCGCGAGATTCTCGTAGGACCGCGCTGGTGTATAGTAATAATGATATTACGGTGGTGACCCGATTTTATCAGTCCCCGATTTTATCTGCCCCCGATTTTGTCTACCCTCGATTTTATTAGCTTTTTGCACCCGATTTTACCAGTCTGTATGAACACTTAGTACTTTTAATAGCAATTAGTATTGCTTGACAATAGAATTTGTGGGAACGTTCCAAAATTACGATAGCTGGGGTCATCTAAAAATTAAGTGATGTTTTCTTAGTTCTTCTCCCTTTCAGTTTCAATTGTCCAATAGCAATAAAGGGTGTATTCGATAAAAATGGCACACACATATAAACTCATCAAAATTAAACTGATTATCGGATTTTCTTGAAATTTTCAGGGAATGAAGAACTACTAATGAGTTTTGATTTACAACATTTGTTTTATTCAATTTCGTCTCCCATCCCGAATGCCCGCACCTTCCTTTTCACTCCACCCATCAAATTTTGTACAACCGATTTTCCCAGTGTTTTTGTTGTTTTTACCCAAATTTTCTTCAATTCTAGCTCTGTTTTTATAGTTTTGGGATGTTTGCGAAGTTCCGTTTTCATAATTGCCCAAAATTTTTCAATTGGACGAAATTCCGGTGAATTTGGTGGGTTCATATCCTTTGGCACAAAATTGACTCCGTTGGCTCGGTACCACTCCAATACGTTTCGAGCGTAGTGGCAGGATGCTAGATCAGGCCAAAACAGAGTTGATCCTTTGTGCTTCTTAATGAATGGCAAGAGACGCTTCTTAAGGCACTCTTCCGTGTAAATCGCACCGTTTATTGTTCCGGAAGTGATTAAGGGAGCACTTATTTCACCACATCCGCAAATCGCCTGCCAGATTAGAAACTTCTTTGCAAATTTCGATAGTTTCTTCTTTCGAACATCCTCCGGAACATCGAACTTCGACTTGTCAACGAAATATTCTTGCCCAGGAAGTTGACGGAAGTCGGCCTTGGCGTATGTTTCGTCATCCATCACGATGCAACCGGATTTGGTGAGCAGCTTCGTGTAAAGTTTCCGAACGCGGGTTTTCGCAGTGATGTTTTGTTCTTCATTCCGGTTTGGGGCTTTTTGCACTTTGTAAACATGTAACCCAGCACGCTTCATGGTTTTCTACACAAAACCGACTGACACCTTAGACTTTTTAGCGATATCTCGAATTGACATGTTTGGACGGTTCTTGAATTGTTGTACGACTTTCCTGGCCATTTTACTGTCCATTGGACCACTTTTACGACCCCTCCCTTCCTTCCTTTGGACACTCAGACGCTCCTTGAAGGTTCTTATTACACGAGACACAGTTGTATTTGCAATTCCAAGCCTTTTAGCAATCCACCGGTGGGACGCCCCTGGATTTTGATTGTGAATGGACACAATTTTCTCACGGACAATTTCTTGTTTCGACGACATGACTGGAACTACTGAATGTATTACTATGAAACTTGGCAGATGTAAATAATACACTATGGATAAGATCTACTCAAATTTCTAGGTTTTTTACTCATACGATTCAAAAGTTACAGAAGATTTTCTGTGTGCCATTTTTATCGAATACACCCTTTATAGCTTTTGGAGGAATGCCGTGCTCAGCAGCTTACGCAAGGCTGGCACAAACACATTGAAAAACCAATTTTGGAGCTCAATGTATGATGGGTGGTAGCTGAACATTTTTGAAAGCTCTGGAGTTGCGAGATTTTCCAATAATCACCATGCGTACCTTATGGTCTCCTGTGACATTGCAGTATGGCATGAAGGTGATTCTCTCCTTATTTACCTTACGACCCGGTGCATTTCCCTCACTTGGGCCAACGAGTGTTTCAGATGGAAGCATTTAAAAAAAAACAGGCCGGACTCATCTGCATTGTAGATCATTTGAGCAGTTAATTCACGGCGCTGTATTTCTTTATGAAACTGCTCGAGGAAACCTGCAATGCTACCCAAATCACTTGAAAGCACTTCTCCGCAAATCTTGCGTTTCCGGATTCCGTATCTTACTTTGAAATTATGGGCCTAGTGCCGTGAGAATTTGAAGGAATCGAGTACACCACAACGTTCAGCGAAAGATTTGGCTTTCATTATCAATGCTGTCGTTGATACAGTTTTGTTGACGCGTCTTTGATTGAGGAACCACAGGAACAAAGTGTTTTCCAATTTTTCATACGCACCTGTCGAAACATACTTGAAGCTTTTGGTCCGGCGGCAATTATTGTTGGAGGTAGCTCGAAGAATAGATTCCGCATTATTTTGTATTTTGCGTACAGTTGTGGGATGTATGTCAAACTTTACAGCGATTTCTGCCTTAGTTGTTCCCTTGTCATCAAGGTTTCGAAGAATTTTTACTTTATCCTTAAGATTAAGAGAGCTATGCTTCTTCCTCTCGAAGTTTGCTAGTTTCGGTGTCATAATTTGAATCTATGGAATTTTGCGAATTAAGACTAACTAGAATCTATTATATATTCAGCAATTACAAACCATCGATAGAACTCAGCTGGTAGTTTAGCTTTACACCAAAATAATTAATAACGCTTCACTATCAAAGACACAAACCTACGTGTGACCTCTGCGATGTTGTATTCATTTGAGCACCTTACACAGCGATGAGACGAACAATGCACAGTGGGCCAGGAGTCGAAATTAGCAAGACAAAACCTCTAGCGCTTTGAGCATGCATTTTATCAAGATGATTGCTTCAGAATTGTTGCTCAGTTTTATCTGCGCCACAATTTGGTAATAAAAATTAGTTCCAATTACTGCGTTACTAACTTTTTTATTTCGCCTTCTAGCGGTTTGATGTCTTCGGCAAAATTGTAGAGCATAAAATAATAAGAAAGTTTGCCGAAGACATCAAAGTTCTTTGTCTACAAATAACAAAGTTACGATTAGTTTTGTAAAATTTAACTGAAATTTACGTTTTTTCTACTAATTTTCATATTTTCGTCAAATATGTTATTTTTGGTACCATTTATGTGTTGAACCTTATAATTTGCGTATGTTTTGGAAATGTTCGCATAGTTTTGGGACATAACAAGCGAAATATTAGCCAAAACTTTGAAAAATATAATGAATTTCAAAATTAATTTTCTCAAAAAATTGCAAGTTGTTGCAAAAAATTACTCATGTTTCAGAAAGTACCATATGTGACCTTTTAATTCCGAAATTATGCCCGATACATATTTTGATATATTTGAGCTATCGTATTTTAAACTTTTGATGATTTTAGCCCGAACTCAATGCTATAATTGATTGCTTTTTGCGTATACATACATATGCATTCCATTGTACAAAATCTGATATGTTTTCATGTCAACATGTCAAATGGAATTATTTTTTCACCTCGAATATCTTTATTTTTAATCTGTAAAAGATATAGTGCTATAAAAGACAATTGAAAATAAGTATTCCTCTGCACTTGTATTTGTGTGTCGACGAATACGATTGATCGCTGACACACATACTTGTTTACTTCACTGTCAAAACCAAGGGTCATCATCGAAGCAAATGTTGAAGCATGAGCCTGTGCACGCTGCCATAATTCTATTGCCTTTTGATATTACTGTTAGCCGTGTTTTGGTGTTGCCTCACTCATTTCCACGAGAATATTGAAAACGTGCCTCACAGTAATTTTTTCTATGTCCATGAGTGCACGGATGTTGATGAAATATCAAAGCAACCACGACTTTCCCATTACATTTGAATACGCCTCAAAACTTCAAATCTCAAACGTCAAATGTCATAATAATTGTGTAGTTATCAACCGTTTGGAAGCGCTGGTTTACCCTTTTGGTTCTTTCGGCAGATTACTTCTAGTTTGTGGTTGGTGCCTTCTACAGATCACTATGGGTCAAGGTAGGTTATTTTAATTAATCCAGTAGGAATTCATTCAAGTAATTTTATTATTAGCGTGCAGTATTCGCGTACGAGAAATAGTAGAATTATTCCTACAGAATCTTCCACTTGGTGATGTGGCATCGTATGTAAAGAAGAAAATAACATGTCCTGATAATAAAATGTTTTCTGATTCCGTTCAAAACTCACTACGTTTGCTACTATCAAATATTGAATCACGATACGCAAAGTGCCACCGCATAGAGAGTTTGTTTTTCCTGAAACATTCAAAATGGCTGGATTCAAACTTTAAAATTTTAAATAATATTCCGAAGAAAAATGTTGGTGGAAGGAAGAAAATATCTTTTGGTGCAGAAACCCCTAGGACCAGGCTCCGTAAAACCAAAGATTTGCGAGAAAAACACCACAGCAAAATTGGTTTCAGCCACGGTAACGGCATTAAGGACTGATGGATATCGTTCCGTTGCTTGGATTGTCGAGCACCTATTTGCATTTCCTGAGAAAGCTTCCCGTTTCAAAAAACTTGCTCTATCTGTTGAACCAGAGATGAAACGTTTTACAGTCGACGATGCATTGAGGTTTTTATGTGAAAACGATCTAACAAAACAACAGTACCAAAACATAAGGAACATGACGCTAAAAAAAAGGATATGACATTTATCCAGCATACAATGACATCCGCGATAATAAAAGTACTTGTTATCCACGTGGTAAGGACAAATTCATTTAATTATGTTCTTGTCTAAACAGCTTCCAATAGATCGATAGTTCTTTCAAGTTTTGGATTTTGTGGTGGTTTTGAGTCGCTTTTTTAATAATTCTAAATTATTTCAAAATTACTTTAACTCTCCAATTGAAAAAAAAAATATTTCCTCAAAAGTTTCGAAATTATTTTTAATAAAACCAAAAAATTTGAAAATTGGAACAATTCCCAATTGATTGGAAGCTGTTTTATGGCGGAATGTGAGCTGTATCAAAGTTTATTTGCAAACTATATTGGGCACGCAAATGATAATAACCTTTACAATAAAGTTTTAAAAGTTTGCATGTTTGAACGTATTTCAGAT
Source organism: Aedes japonicus (assembly GCA_034211315.2). Classification (NCBI taxonomy): domain Eukaryota; kingdom Metazoa; phylum Arthropoda; class Insecta; order Diptera; family Culicidae; genus Aedes; species Aedes japonicus. Next base: position 5,586 of record JASCZW010007778.1, read on the forward strand.
ATTTCCATTCGGCCATCATGCGCAGAAGTTCCTCTTCAAAATCTTGTTGACCATACGGTAGAGCATCTCTTCATGACACTGAATAAATATATTGAACCGTACATTCATGAACAGGGAAATTTATGTGTTATTTTAAAATGGGGATTGGTTCAAGCAACCACTCACGGTATAAAATGACATTTTTTGAAAGAAGTTGGCGATGATGTTATATCATGTAATGACTCGCATATTTTTTGATTTGCCTGGTTCCTTTGCAGAATATATTTCAACGCAGTCTCCGGCGAACGACAAGAAGTTTGGAGCAACAACAGTCCGTCATCCATCAATTTGTGCCGCCCCATCAAAATGGTTTTTCAAAAGAAACTGCTGATCTTATCAAACGAGAAGTGGAGAGTTTGATGTTACAAATACAAAATTTGAAAGCAACCACATTGACGATAAATAGGATTTCTGTAGATGTTTCTTCTGAGTTAATTTTGAGTATGGTCGATGGCAAAGTTATTAACAGCTTCACAGGAACAAGTTCCCAGGCCTGCAATCTTTGCGGAGCATCAGGCAAAAACTCAGTAATCCCATCGAAGCCCAAATATGTGACGATCGCAATAAAATTGAAACCATTCCTGTTTTGCATGCTTACATAAGAAGTATGGAGCTTCGCTTAATGTTTCGTACAGAATCCCACTCAAAAATGGCGTATAAATAAAGGAAACGAAACCTTTCTTGAACGGCAACGTGCAATTAGAGAAGAATTTAAGAAGATTGGGCTGAAAATAAGTGAACCTTTGCCATCCGGAGGTAACTGCATTTTTCTTCTTTATCGGGAAGTAGATCCCTTTATCTTCATTTTTTCAACAGGTAACACAAATGATGGCAACACTGCTAGGAAGATTCTTTCAAGATCCAGAAACAACGGCAAGAATTACAGGACTTGAGGTGGACATCGTTCGTCGAGTCGCTACACTTCTTTGCGCGCTATCATCGAAATTAGAAATCGACGTCAAATCATTCGAAACCTATGCAGAAGAAACTAGAAAGTTATATGTCCATTATTATGATTATTATCCCCTTTCGCCTTCAGTTCACAGGATCTTGGTACATGGATCTGAAATAATAAGTCATTGCGAAATTCCTATTGGACTATTGTCGGAAGAAGCACAAGAGCGTCGGAACAAATCGATCAGAAAATTTCGGGAGCACCATTCTCGACAATTCAGTCGCCTGGCGAACATCGAAGATGTATTTAGAAGACTTTTGGCTAACCTCTGACCCCGTGATGACACTCACAAAACAGTTTCCTCAAACCGATAAAAATCAATTTCCAGAATCCGTACAAAACCTGTTGAAATAATAGTAAATATAAAATAAAAAATAGTTGATCAAAAATATTAATTATAATTAATCCAGATATCTCAAATATATCAAAATATGTATCGGGCATAATTTCAGAATTGAAAGGTCACATATGGTACTTTCTGAAACATGAGTAATTTTTTGCAACAACTTGCAATTTTTTGAGAAAATTAATTTTGAAATTCATGATATTTTTCAAAGTTTTGGCTAATATTTCGCTTGTTATGTCCCAAAACTATACGAACTCTTCCATAACATACGCGAATGATAAGGTTCAACGCATAAACGGTATCAAAAATAATATATTTGACGAAAATATGAAAATTAGTAGAAAAAACGCAAATTTCAGTTAAAATTTACAAAACTAATCGTAACTTTGTTATTTGTAGACAAAGAACTTTGATGTCTTCGGCAAACTTTCTTATTATTTTATGCTCTACAACTTTGCCGAAGACATCAGGGCTTCAAATGGTGAGTTGACAACTTGGCAGGAGGGTGAGACCGACCTCTGGTCCTCACAAGTTCCTACCTCACGCCTCCACGAGTCATATGATCACAAAAGACTGCCAGCTGAAACATGGAGACGCTGGTTGGCGTAGCCTGGGCAATGTTGTCAATCCGACAATAGCGAAGTGAGGGGGTGCGACCGGTACATCATATCATAATTTTCCATTCTCATATCTTTCAGGTCTTCCAGGTCGTCAGTTATTACAAAATAATTTAAAATTTAAAATTCTTTTTTTTTTTTCATGGCGGTCATACATTGCCTAAATTTTCTGGTTCATAATGGATGCGCAATTTTCAATTCATATTACAATGTACCCTCACTATATATTTTATCTTAAGAGGACATTGTTTATTCATAGCCTAATTCTGTATATTTCATTACATGTATTACGCCAGAAAGGTAAATTTCTCTCAGGTACCATACAGTTTAGGAGAGGAGGTCTTGCGGTTATAGGATGATCATTAGGCTGATGCAAAATTTGAAATATTTGCTCCCCTAAGCTTAATCGACGCCAATTTGGGTCCTGATAGTCCCCAAAAAATTTTAACACATTTGGTTTTAATTTGGCTTTGCGCACGCTGTTCGGGGTTTGTATGGGAATTGGTATGAAGGGTCTCAAACTTGCATTTCCAGATCCCTAACATCTTGATAGTGTGTCCTTAAACCAAATCTTATATACATTCATATGGTGTAGGTTGTAAACTATCAAAATGCCGAAGATACCTGACATGTGGATTTTGTACAAAAATAGTTATTCAATAAAACATAAAATACACACTTTAGGTATGATGTTTTATTCTTATTTTTGTTTTCTTATTATTTATATGTTTTTTATATTTTATATTCATATATTTTATGTATTTAATTTTATTTATATTATTATATATATTTTATATATTATATATTTATATATTTTATATACATTACATATTTTTAAGTCTTATTACTATATTTGATGAATAACTATTTTTGTATAAAATTTGCATGTCAGGTATCTTCGGCATTTTGATAGTTTACAACTTACACTATATGAATGTATATAAGATTTGGTTTAAGGACGTACTATCAAGATGTTAGGGATCTGGAAGTGTGGGTTTGAGATTCTTCATACTAATTCCCATACAAACTTTGAATAGCGTGTGCAAGGCCAAATTAGGGCCAAATGTGTTAAAGTTTTTTGGGGACTGTCAGGACCCGGGTTGGCGTCGGTTGGGCTTAGGGGAGCAAATATTTCGAATTTTGCATCACCCTAATGATCATCTTCTGGTAGAAGCAGCAGTAAGAATGGGGATCAATTTTCAGCTGTATCTAGCACCGTCGGAGTGGCCTTCTCGAAAGTAGCAATGGATGTATATATAGATGTGTAGATACTAGTATGTGTTATTATATGATGCATGTTTTTTACAAGCTCTAGCATATTTTCATTAATAGAAATGTTGACGACTCTCTCGACCGCTCAACCTTTAATTCCTTCATTATATTTTCCATTAAATGGCGTAATATGACCTTAACATTTCAGTACACGATCATCAACTACTATTTGAGCGGTTCAGAGGAACACAGCTGTTCATCATTATTAATTGCATATCATAAATATAATATTATGGAAGAAGTAATAAAATAAGTAATAACATTTTAATTGCTTCAGATTGGTGATCCGGCCGGTATAATTATTTTATTACATTATATCAAATAATAATCAAAATTAATAAATGCTCTTCATTCCAGAAGGTTACATATCTATATGTCATGATTAAATACGTAATAATATAATATTATGGTTTTAGATACAATTGAATGCTTTATTGATATTTATACCTCAATGAATAACAAGATGACCTTCACATTCCAGAGATACAGTCACCCATCAGTGATACAAAGTGGTACGAAGCTGCATATTATTATTACTGCCTTAATATTATTATTTCAGCAGGTTAATTAATTTAGTTTAACATGGTTATCATAGGCTCGTGAACTCCAACTATTACATAATTTAACTAAATATCCTTATATAATGTTTGCTCTACTATATATTCATATATAACATATTATTATTACATTACATCTATATTTATATAAATATAATAAATACTGGGTTGGGAGGGAGCACCAGGGTATCATTCAAGCTGAAACTGGACGATGGTTTGATTGACTGCCTGAGTCTAGAAGGAACAAACAGTATCATTTCTTATCCTACCGATTCGAGTGTGGTGCTGCAGAGTTCTACTCCAACAGTTTCAGGAGAGTGACGCGCCCCTTCTTAACAAGCCATCCTGTAGAAAGCTTAATGAGTATTGCGAATTGTGTTATTCGATTTGTTGGATCATATCGTTGGAAGGAGATTCTTAATTTCCCGTGGATTTCGTGTAAGTGTCTTGCTTACGGGTCCACCTCCGTTTTTGGCCTTCACACGGCGATAGTACGAATTCAGGTCGGTGGCCCAATTTGATCTTGCTATTAAGTGGAGCTGCATCCAAGCCAAGGGCTAGAGGGGATGGTGGCTACCATACATACATACATACATACAACTTTGCCGAAGACATCAAACCGCTAGAAGGCGAAATAAAAAAGTTAGTAACGCAGTAATTGGAACTAATTTTTATTACCAAATTGTGGCGCAGATAAAACTGAGCAACAATGCTGAAGCAATCATCTTGATAAAATGCATGCTCAAAGCGCTAGAGGTTTTGTCTTGCTAATTTCGTCTCCTGGCCCAGTGTGCAATGGTTGAAACGGAACTGATGACGCTTTGATTTGCGAAACGAACTCACAACTTCGTTTTATGCTCGGAGCACAGTACCGTTATAACGGTTTATTCTATGGATGTGTCGTTTTGAACAAGTTCGCAAAAATGAGCTTGATTGGCTGTGTTTGCGCCATGCATTCAAAAGAATCACATTTCGTTGCCATCTTTTCAAATTATGGGCCATCTAAGTATCACATGGTTTTACTAGGGAGACGGGAGGCCCAGACAACCAAAATGCACGTATATTGAAAGTTGTCTTTATGATATACAAACATATACACGGTGTTCAATAAGTTCGAATACAAGTTTTCATCATTGCGTAGGTATGCGCCGTGTACATATTCTGCATTGGTATTGGTGTCAGCTTTAGCTTCATTCATACGCTACCGAATGTGCGCGGTGTTGACATTCTGTTAGTTGTTGTTCGTTTGTTACGCGCGATGAAAGAGTATCGGGACTTCGTAATTAAGCGTTTTTTGAACGGTGAGCGACCCGGCGATATATTCCGGCTGCTGAAATCGCATGGGGTCAAGCGGAACTTTGTCTCACGACCATCAGGCGATACCGGGAGACGTCCTCGACCAATGACCGTGCGAGATCCGGTCGGCCGCGTTCAGCGAGGACGCCACGGGTCATCAAGATCGTGAGGGAGCGAATTCGGCGCAAAAGAACCGCTCAATCCGGAAAACGGCTGCAGATCTCAACGTTTCCATTGGAACCGCTCACACCATACTCACCAAGGACCTTGGTTTCGGGCCTTACAAAAAACGTAAGGTCCATGGCGTTTCGGAGGCTACCAGCAAAAAGCGGTTGGATCGAGCTAAGAGGATCCTCTCTCGGCACGCTGGTCAGGAGTTTGTTTTTCGGACGAGAAACTGTTCGTGCTGCAGCAGCCGCACAATGTGCAAAATGACCGGGTGTGGGCGCCATCGAGGGACAGCATTCCTGAATCAATATAAACATCCCTCGGTTCCAAAGTGCCGCGTCGGTGATGGTTTGGGGGCAGTATGCAAACGTGGTAAGCTACCCTTGGTGTTTATTGAAAAAACGTCAAAATCAACGCGGCGTACTACAAAACTGAGGTTTTGGAAAAGGTTGTTGCCCCAGTCTCCGAAGCCTCTACGGCGATGAGCACTACGTGTTCCAGCAGGACGGTGCACCAGCCCATACGGCAAATGTGGTTCAAGCCTGGTGTCGGGACAATTTAACCGACTTTCTGGACAAAACTTTGTGGCCTCCCAGCTCCCCAGACTTGAATCCTCTCGACTTTTTTGTTTGGTCCTATATGATGGCGAAGCTGAACGAATACAAGGTCAGCACTTTGGATCATTTCAAGACGGTAATTCTCAAAATCTGGGACGAAATGCCCATGCAGTCCGTGCGTGCCACCTACGACGCGTTCGAGAAACGTTTGAAGCTCGTTAAGGAGTACAAAGGGGAGTCATTCAAGAGAAATGTTGTAAACGTTCCTTGTAAACATAGCTTTCAATAACATAAATCCAAAAAATAAAAAAACATGTTTTCATTTTTTTAACAAATTTTGAAAGTGTATCCGAACTTATTGAACACCGTGTATGTAAGTAAACAAATCGTATAGAATGCAAAAACTATGGCTTATACTTGCATATGTGGAGGTCATATACATGCAAATTCTATTGTTTTCTTAAACGAGTTGGTTTGATTTCGTAAGCGATTGAATTCGTAATAACAAATTCGATTTTAAAGGGTTAGCGATGTATATCCGATTTAGTTTGTGACGCAGTACGATAAATAAATTACACATCGTATCATATTTAACTTAAACAGAATACGACTAAGGCCACAATTAATTGCGATTTTGACCAAAAATATCGAAGTATACGATACTATTTTAACATTGTTATACGACTTGTGGTTGTCTGGTCGACAAGAAAAGGAGGTGGAGGTTTTAATTAATAGCTACAAAATGTGTGGCATAAGAATCGTCAAAAACTATGAAACGAGAAAATTTAGATCAAATATTTACCGTTGAACATTTGAACTGGCAGCTTCAATGTCATTAAGAATGAGAGTTTTTACATTCCCCCCCCTCTCGCAAGTGATTTATGGTCGTTCATATTCCAGAACTTATTTTCTAACTAATACATGTTATTATTGACGTCAATATTAACAAAAAATAGTTTTGAAAAAATGTCCCGATTTTTATCAGTGTCCCTATTTTATCAGCCCTAAAATAATCAGGGGGCTGATAAAATCGGGTCGTCACTGTATTCAAATAATAAATACATACCATAACACATATGGTTGATAATTATTGTTACCTAGTTCAATAATGAGTATTTGCGTACTTATGAAGTTGTATAATCTTGTAACTCTTTGCATTTATTATGTTTATGTTGTTGTTTCTCAATACCCTCGCGCTTCCGCTTGCGAGACTCCGCTACGTACTTCGATTGCCTTTGTCTTGACACAATGAAACTTATCACTCTCTTGTTTTATGCCCATAGAAAATCAAAGCATTAGAAAAGTAAGAAGATCCAATGAAACAATTCAGTGCCAACAATACAATACAGGTCCTTCAAATTGAATACATTAGCGGATAGAGGTAAGCTCCTCTACCTTAAAGAGTGTCTAATTTGTATTTGTGACCTTTTGTTCAAAAGAAAATAGCCACGAAAGCCATTGTTTACAAAAGTAGATTCGCCCTAGTCTAATGATGGCGCTGAATTCCGGAGCAATTTGCGATTAGGGCGAACATGCAGAATGTAAACAAAAGGGAAATGATGATTGTAATACGAGTAGAATTTCAAACATTAATTTACAAATTACCGAATAAATTCAAATACAATCTAGCATACAGAGAGAGAACAAAGCTAGCTTCTGATTCATATATAATACTAATGGAAATTTGTTCTTTATTCAATGAAATTTGCACATTTTTGATATTCGCCTATCTGTACTAGGATGTTTGATCACGCCATTTCCAATGTTGGCCCCACAATCACTGGAAATAAAAGTATCGCCCTATACTATTCGCCGTTATTTTGATTTTGATTTCGCCTTCGCCTTTCACTTTTCGCCGTTGTTTTGATTATTTTATCAGTATCGCCTTTTACTTTTCGCCGTAGTTTTGATTTTTTGTCAGTATCGCCTTTTAATTTTCGCCATGTTTATGTTTTGATTAAAATTACGCCTTACACTTTGTCATCAATCAATATGGCGTAAATCGCAGAGTGAATTGTTTTGATTAAGAAATAATTCTATGCCTTTTGCAAAAACAATACTTAATAATTAAATTTGAAGCACAATCAGGACAAAAAAGTCAATACTCATGATTTAGATGTAATAATTATGCATTGCATTGAAAAAAACATTTTGTTTATATTTTGTACTTACGCCCTAATCGCAAATTGCTCCGGATCTATAAAACTGTCAAAAATAGGTAAATAGTATTGGGCGATACTTTTATTTCCAGTATTTGTGAGGTTAACGTTGAAAACGGCGTAATCAAACATACTAGCATTGACAGGGGAATATTAAAAATGAGCAAATTTCAATGAAACCGAACGAATTTTGTATCACTATTATATATGAAGCGGACGCTAGCTTTGTTTGCTGTATATATGCTAGATTTTTTTTATATTTATACCAACAATAAATATGAAACTAGCAATTTAAATTGGTTCATTGTTGTAGAACCCCTTGGTCTGAAGTACTTCTTGCAGCTTGCATCTTGCAGTACATTTTTGCGCTTTTCATTACTAGAAACTTTTTTTATTTTGATTCGCTCTGTTATTTTGACAGAATGTTTGAGGGTGTGTTCGTGTGTGAGGTACGTTATGAGGGGCGAATCATAAAGCTTGGTACGAGCTTGCGGACCGATGTGCTGGTACTTCCGGAATCAATAACTATATCCGTTTTTTTTTCATGACTATCCAGCTGCTGTTTATACATTAATTTGTAAATTACGATTTGAAATTCTATACGAAAAGAAATGACATGGGACTGAAATAACAATCTCGAAAAAATACCGTGATAAACATATTTCAGGTAAATCCAAACATAAACTTAGTTTATTCTGAAATGAAATGAAAATCATGTTGTGTTCATTTTAAACATATTAATGATATGTGAATAATATTTGGATTTTACAATTTTACAATACTGCTTCCGTTCTAAATTTATTGTATTCTATGAATTTGGGTTATCTTAATTCTGGGTTTAGCTGGAATGCTAGCAGGTTGCAGATTCAAGGGATTGTTCAGAATTTCACTTCTGGAATCGAGCAAATAACTGTTGAAACTTTACGTACACGTACACGACGTACACGTTCAAATTCGCTTACCCGATTAATGTATTGTTGAAATTAACATGCCTTGAATTTGATTTATAAATGGTTATTTTCGTGCAAAATATGCTTTCTATGATGAATTTAACTGCATTCTCATCTCTCTCTGAACCGAATAAAATGAACTGACCCCAAGCATATTCAAACCAACTATTGTTATTCAGTTGGTTCAACAATAACTAATCACGGTTGAATTAACTGCCAACAGTAGAAAAATTGTATAGTTGAATCGACCATGTTTTATTTAAGTATACATTAGTTAAATCAACTTGAAATGTATGATTGTTACAATCTTGCTCAAGGGTCATCGAAAAATCAATCCAAAAATATAGTTGGTTTTAGATGAAATACATATTATTGAATGAAGTATACTATTTTGTTCGTTTACTTGCAATATTACAAGCCCTCTCGGTTGAGAGCATGCAGAGCACTCTATCATCTACTGAGTTTGTCGTAATGAAAATACTATCGGATACCTACAAAATATTCACACACATTAATAATCAAAAAATTTAATTTAACTGAGAGTATTTCAAGAGTATTTAAAATACTTAAAAGTATATCTTAAGTATTTCAAGTGGCTAAGAGTATTTAATGAGATTTAAAAGTAATCAAATGTATTAAACATACGTTAGAGTGTTGAAAGAGTTCAACACTCGCATTCCATTTTACGCAGTGACTGAGTAGAATGGTATTTCTTTCTCTATTACTCACACGAAAATGTTACTAAATTTTCGTAAAAAGTGGATCAACTCAAAAATTGAGTTGATCCACCTATTACGAAAATTGAGTAACTTTTCCGTGAGAAAAAAAAAGACAGCAATACAAATGAAAGAGAGGGTTTTTTAGCGTGTAGTTAAAGAATGTTGAAAGAGTTCTACCTACACGCTATTATTATTACTGCTCATATAGTGTTGAAATGTTATTGGATTAAAACCGAGGTCAAAAGAAAAACTTTATTAGATATGGTAAACTTAATATTAGACACAATCATCTGGAGTTCTATCAATGCACTGAATTTTTCAAATTAACAATTTTAACTAAATTTTCTCGCTAAATTTGACAAATTAGGTATAGAGCATTGTTGATTCTCAATTAGTTCTCAGTGTGTCTCGAAAGATTCGTGCCCAACCCACCTGATCTAGTACAACAATTTAACACAAGATAGTAGTAGCATAGACTAACTCTAAGACCAGTAGGTCCCATACCAAAACGATTTTTTTCTTGGCTCAGTCAGTACTAGCACATCGGTCCCAAGCTCGGTCTCAAGCTTAATAATGAACCCCTCATAATGAACTCACACGAACACACTCTCAAATATTCTATCAAAATAACACAGCAAATCAAAACAAAGGCGCAAATATGTACAACAAGGTGCTGACTTCAAGGTGTATTTCGGACCAAGGGGTTCTACAACAGTAAACCAATTTCAAATCGCTAGTTGCATATTGATTGTTGGTAGTAGTGCTATTAATGAATGAGATAGTATGCTACTACGACTAGCCGTAGTAGAATAAAAGATTTGTGTCTAAGTTAAATTATTAAATAAAATCATTTCAAATCCAGTATTAGCAGCCAATAGGTTCTCCCAAATTGTATTTCAACCAGTTGAAACCAGCTGAAGGTGACGCCTACTGAGACATAGCAGCAGCTCTAGTATAGAGCTACTCCACAGCCAATACACAATTATTTGTGTGTTCGATGTTTTCAGGTAATAAAAATATATTCAGTTGTACTCGAGGTATTTAAACTGTAATAAAATATACTTATTTAGGGGAAAATACATTACATGTATTAATGGTACTCGAAGTATTGAATTTTATTTAATATAATGTATATATAAATTTACTCAAAATATTGAAAACTATTTAAAATGCAGGGTAGCCACAGGCTCAGGAAATATGCTGGAAAAAGTCGGGATTTTGAAAATTCATCGGGAATTTTTCGTCATATGGCAGGAACCATGCTCACACCGACAAACCGACATGAAACTCAATCTTCACTATTGATCAAGAATCCATAACAACCGATTGAAATGTGCAGCGATCCCATCTGCCAAAACCTACAGAATTATGTTATCTAGATCAAATAAATGTGTCCAGAGTAGCTCAGGCATGAACCTTCTTATCAAGTTCCCATGCGAGTAAGTGACTTCAATAAATGTTTTCAGCGAACACGAAGATAGATGTCAGTAATTTGATTTGAACAGAAATATTGAGACATTATCTATTGTCATTCATGTCGGTTTGTCGGTGATGCTCACACCTCTTTCAATTAGACGATTTGAGTAGATCTCTGTTCATTTCGGCCAGGTCGACAAGTCTGACTTTTTCTCAGTGGGAATCCGCTGTTCCACGAGCGATTAAAGAGCGTTTCGATAAAAATTTGGTCAACTTAAACTTGAAGCATTTCCTTTCATCATGCATTAAAACATTTTGCACAACCCTCATTTTGAAGATGTGTGCGTGTAGCATCATGCCTCTGTTTTGATTTTGAGATTAGAACTTCAGTTATCAAAATGTCGTCCAAGGAAGGGAAACAATGCATCAAAATTTTGCATGTGCATGGCGAAAGTCCAAACTACTCTCACGCCAAGTTGGCGAAATTGTTGGATGTGGCTAAATCAACTGTTACCAACGTATTAAAAGTGTTCGGTGAACGTTTTTCTTTGACAGCCAGAAAAGCTGGATCGAGGGGAAATCGAAAGCCGGAGCACACAGCGTCGACAAAAAGAGGTGCCCGCAGTTTCGAGCGGAACCCCAACCTCTACGGCCGAGATGTCGCAAAGAAGCTGGGAGTGGCGCCTTCAACCGTGGATAGAGCCAACTGTTGACTTACAAGAAAGTGGTGACTCCAAATCGCGACGATAAACAAAACACGTCGGCCAAATCACGATCGCAAAAGTTGTACACGACAATGCTGACGAAGTTTGATTGCGTGGTACAGGACGATGAAACTTACGTCAAAACAGACTTTAAACAGCTTCATGGACAGGAATTTTATACGGCACCCGGACGGAGAAAGGTGGCAGATATTTTCAAGCTCATTAAACTGTCAAAGCTCGTGAAGAAATGTCTGGTGTGGAAGGCCATCTGTACCTGTGGCTTGAAGAGCAACGTATGCATTGCGACCGGAACCAGGAAATTTATCTGAGCGAGTGCCTACAAAAACGTCTACTGCCTTTCCTAAAGTGACACAATTGTTCCGTTCTATTTTGGCCAGATTTGGCATCTAGCCATTACGGAAACAGGCCATGGAGTGGTATGCTGCCAACAACGTTCAAGCGGTGCTCAAGGATAAGAACCCTCCCAACACGCCAGAGCTCCGCCCAATCGAACAATATTGGGCCATCGTCAAGCGGAACTTTAAGAAGACTCAAAAAGCTGTTGTGAGCGAGAAACAGTTCAAGGCAAACTGGCGTTCCGCGGCGAATAAAGTGGACAAGGAGACTGTACAAAATCTAATGGCAGGCATTAAACGAAAGATCCGACAATCCACATTTGGCAAAAAGGAAGCTTAGCTTAATATTTCTCTTCTATTCTGTATAAACTGAACTTGAAAAAGAATAAGAATTTGACTTATTAATAAAAACTTTATTGACTGCTTGACCAAATTTTGATCGGCACACCCTCTAGAGACGCACACCGTAAAACAGAAATAGATATATTACTCTCTTTCATGCTGCCGTAGCATTTGCTAATGAAAGAGAAAACCACAGTCTATTCTGTGCATTTGTTGAACCTTGAACCATTGAGTCATTACGTTTGATCGTGCCACTGATGAACGACAGTTTTCATCAGAGTGTCGTTGTCGAAATACTTTTCTAACATTTGAAATGCCGTTTGCACCATGCTGAAATTTGTAAGAAGCAGATAATTTCCCATCAACATGAGAGGCTCTAGGAGTGGACAGTAATTTATTGCTAGAACAAAGAAATGAAGAGAAAGTCTCGGTTTTTTTTTCATTGGGGCGAATCTAACATTGAGCGATTCTCTCCGGGCTTTCATTCATTACAGCGCCATTATAACACTTTTGAGGCATTCTTTAGTACAGATCGAAACACAACAGTGCTGGCTAGCATACTCTACAAATAGTAGAACGAAAAACGTAAAGGTTATTGGAATATGTTAAACTCGAATTAAGCACGGTTTGTTCACATGCTTCACGAACAAACCGCGCTCAATTCGTGTTTAAAAAAAGATTTAAATTCAATTTTGAAGTGCTGCTCAATGTAGTAGAATGATTTCACATTTTTTTAAAATAGGTGCCGCTGTCTGAAAGTGGGTCTGAAAGTGGGTGGTGGCACCCGGCTACAGCAATTTCACCCAATAAAGGGTGTCCACGATGAAATTGCCACAAAATTGATTCGCAAAATTCGAGTTTTCATCCGATTGCCATCAAATTTTTAGGGATTGAGAAATAACTATTAAACTTCATTTTACCATTTTACTCGTATTTTATTTACAGTCCATACGCAAATGCCCGCACCTTGGCCTTTACCCCGGCCATAAGATTCTGCACAACCTGTGAATCAACCGTTTTTTGCATGTAAACCCATACTTTCTTCAGTTCCTCGACTGTCTTCACTACCTTAGGTCGTTTAAGAAGGTGCTGCTTCATAATCGCCCAGTACTTCTCGATGGGGCGGAGCTCCGTAGTGTTAGGAGGGTTGAACATTTTCGGCACAAAATTGACCTTATTGTCCGCATACCACTTCAGCACGTCCTTGGAGTAGTGGCATGAGGCCAAATCCGGCCAGAAGATTGTTGGGACGTTGTGGGCCTTCAGGAGAGGAAGCAGCCGCTTCTGGAGGCACTCTTTTATGTACACCTGTCCGTTCATCGTGTCCTGGGTCACGAAAGGTGCACTCCGCTTCCCGCACGTGCAGATGGCTTGCCAAACCAGGAATTTCTTCGCAAATTTGAACATCTTCTGAGTGCGGACATGCTCCGGAACGCTGAACTTATCCTTGGCCGTGAAAAACAGATTGCCGGGGATCTGTTTGAAGTCGGCCTTCACATATGTTTCGTCGTCCATGATGCAGCATTCAACTTTCGTCAGCATGTGAGGCAAGTGAGGTACAACTTCCTGGCACGGGTTTTGGCGGACTTGTTCTGCTTCTCGAATTCGCGATTCCCAACGTTTTAGCGATGGAACGGTGCGAGAGATCCTTGTTCTCGAGATGAATGCGCAAGATTTTATCACGCACGAGCTGTTCTTTCGACTCCATTTCCGCGAGTTTTATCACAGGACTTAAAAACTTGCAGGATGTAAATAATGCACTATGAACTAAATCCACCCAAATTTTCATTAAATTCTACCCAACGGTTAAAAAGTTAGAGCAATTTCATAGTGTGGCAATTTCATCGTGGACACCCTTTAAATTAAAAATTAATATAATTTGAACGTGTAATATTCTTGTGATTTTCACCTAATAGATGCATATATGGTGCCTAATAAAGGACATCATGGTGCCTCGTGGAAATTTATTGGGAAACGCAAGCGGCTATTCATAAACCACGTAAAATTTGTTAAAGGGTGTCCTACGTCAAATTGCATCACGGAAAAAAACGCGGCAGAAAATTACCTTGTTGACCGATCCTTTTCAAACATTCAGACAATAAAATATATTGCATTACTAAGCTTTTGGCATTTTTATTTCATTTAACTTCAAAACCATAACCGTACGCTCACACCTTACGCTTAACTCCACTCATTAGGTTCTGTACAACATCTGGCTGCAGCTTCTTCTGTACGGAAACCCACTTTTTCTGCATATCTTCCTCAGATTTGACCTCTTTGGTATGCGTCCGTATTGCCTGCTTCATAATTGGAGGTTTCATGTCCTAGGGTACGAAAGTGACCTCGTTGGCTTCGTACCACTCCAGGACAACATTTGAACAGTGGCACGAAGCTAGATCCGGCCAGAAGATCGTCGTATTGCTTCAACAGAGGAAGCAGATGCTTCTGTAGACACTTCTTGAAGAAGATCTCCCCGTAGTCACGAACGGCGCAGACCGTTTGCCACATGAGCAGATCGCTTGCCAAATCATATATTTCTTGGCAAACGTTGAAACTGTCTGCTTCCTTACTTCCTCCGGAACATCAAATTTGTGCTAGGCGGTGAAGAATAGTAGCGCCGCAAGCTGCCGGAAGTCCGCATGACGTAAGTCTCATCATCCATGCTAAGACAATTAGGCTTCCTCAGCATCTGGGTGTACAGTTTCCGGACCCGTGACATTCCCACCGTATTTTGTCGTTTATTGCGATTTGGAGCCTTCTGCACTTTGTACGTATGCAGTCCCTTCCGGACCTGGGCTCTTGGCAGCGAAAGAAAGACTTCGACAGATTCAATTTTTTGGCCACATCCCTGACCGAAGCATTGGGATTACGCTTAAACACTTTCACGACACGCTGGTGATCCTGATCACTAATAGAATATTCTGATCTCCTTCCCTAGTAGCACACTTGTTGCAATTTGGTTGAGATAACATAAATATGACTTGCTAAGTCATAATCAAGTTACTACAACTAATAATTACCGTAGTGTGCTACTTGGGTTCCGTTCGATGCTCAGAGTTTCGCAGTAACGTTTAATCACACGACGCACCGTTGACGGCACGATTCCGAGTTGTTTTCCGATGTCCCGATGTGAGAGTTGAGGATTTTCCAGATGCTTGCGCAAAATCAATTCGGGTCGTTGCTTTTCGGGTGACGCCATTTTATCCAATTTTGGAATAACTGACAGCGATAAAATACAACAACTGAAAACACTTCAAAATACTTCTACCAAAATTTACAAGAAAAAATACCCAATGGGTAATTTTCTACAGCGATTTTTCCGTGATGCAATTTGCTGTGGGTCACCATCCATACAAAATTTGGAAAAAAAAATTATGGAGAAAAGTCTACGAGAGAGTTCTAAGATTTTTAAAAATAAGTCTACATATGTGGTTTATGAATTGGCCCCAAAGGTTACCTTGCACACTATCAAAATGGCATGTAAATTTCTGTCTCGTGAGACCGACACATGCAAGCGTCCTTTAGCACATAAGAATGAGTTCAAAGAGATGTGAAAATAAATTCAATCAAACACGTCTTTCGTCGAATTGCGTATGTGTCAGTCTCAGGAGACATAATTTTACACGAAATCTTTCTTTACATTCCCCGACTTTTTACAAACATGAATTACGTCTCGTGTAAAATTCATAATTTCTAAGTGTATGTCTTAATTATTCGGCATTGGCTCAATAGGTGACGCTCGCTGGCATGCGCAATGTTTGTAATAATTAGTTCCAACGTGGAATATTTCGAGATTCTGGCCATATGGAAAGTTACTGTCTTCAGCAAAGTTGTTCAGTAGGCTCAAGGCCATCCGGTTTGCGGATAGTATTCCAAAATGACTAAAATATTTACCTGCACTTAGTAATTCAGAAAGCACCAAAAATGAAAAGCCACTAAATTAGTTAAGCGCTCGTACCAACAATAATGTGATCAGCATTAAAAAATTAGGAATGAGCACAAAGATGAGAAAAGATCTTCGGATAATCTAATTGCACCGGTAAATCTGTCAAATCAGCAACAGCCATAGTATGTGCAATTGAAATGGCAGATGCACTGCCAAATTACGAATTTGAGCACTAAACTATTCAGCTTCAATTTCATTGATTTTCCCATAAAAACAGTAAAATGAGCAAATGGATAAATAAATAACCATATAAATATCCATTGCTCATTTTACTGTTTTTATGGGAAAATCCAATAAAATTGAAAGACATATGCGAATAGTTTAGTGCTCAAATTACATAATTTGGCGGATATACTGCCATATTTAATTGCACATATACTAATAGCTGTTGCTTTATTTGATAGATTTACCGGTCACAATTAGATTATCCGAAGATCTTTTCTCATCTTTTATTGCTCATTCCTAATTTTTTAATGCTGATCACACATTATTTGTTGGTACAGGCCTTAATAATTTAGTGGCACTTTTTTCATTTTTTATTGCTCAAATCTCTCTTTTAATTGATGATTAATTATGCTGCCATTCCAAAATAGGCTCACCGCGCGGTGTTATTGTACATATGTTTATCATGTACAAACTGTATCTCGAGATCCTGGCCATATAGGAAGATGCCGTACTTTAGGTGAATTGCTGCTCCATGTATTTTTTCCTATCTTTTATCTCTTTCTCGCAAACTTACCTCGCAATTTCAAATTGATAAACCTCGATTGTTAGTGAATGAACATCAAACCGAACTCTATCAGATTGCTCACAGCAAGTAAGTTTAAAAACTGATGTTATTTAATATTCAATATCTAGTACGGAATCTAAGTTATATTAATTCTAAATTTTGAAGAAATGGCTGCCTTTGAGAATGCTCCAGCGTATGCCGTTAACAAAGTTGTCCAGGTGGTACCCTGAAGGCCTTAAAAATGACACATTCTGTCAAATACCCTGCAACATGTATATTTTTGAATCAGGAATGGTCAATGAAAGCTGGAAATCGATTTTCAATGCCATTTTGCAATCCAAGATGAGGGCCTCTGATTTCGGAACGAAAATGTGGGATATACTGCCTTATACAATGCAATAGGGATCCTTTTTTGGAACCCATTTAGGAATCCAAAATGCCGGCTAAAGTTCCGTTATGAGTGGGTAATGCTGCCTAAAAGCCTGAAATATAGATTAAGAACGGCGTTTAATGACTGTAAATCGACGCATGAAGCCATTTTGAAATCTAAGATTAAGATTGTAACTTTTGTTTCGTAAAAGGGAGAAATACTGTCAAATACCACAAAAAAGATATTTGGCTTGTATGTTATTTCTGAAATCCATACAAAAAATGAAAGTCGGCTAAGCGAATGTCTCAACAACTGTCAGTTTTCTTGGACGCACGGGTTTAGGTTGCAAAATGAAAAGTGTAAATTGATTGAATTTGACAAGTTTGAAAAAATTCTGAAATTATTAAAAATGACTGAATTCTTATGGGGATATGAAATAATTTTACAAATTGAAACATTTTAACCGACCAGGACGAATCAGCCAAAAATATATATCATCAACATTCAGTTTCCACATCCTGCAAACAATCGCGCACACTGATGGAAGATGCAATCATTCAGCAAATAACCCTTTCCCTCGTTCTGGCTGTCTCTTTGTTAGATCACCTCACTAAAAACTTCATTCATTTCCACTTGACTGCTCGTTCCCTTCCGAATGCGTATCCGTTGGCGCCAAGAAACCCCCATAAACTGGCCGACTGGTGGAAATAAAAGCTTTCCTATTTTCTTTTATACGACTAAGTTTATAAGAGATCTAAAATGATAAATTAAGCATCGCCACTGGCTCTTAGCGATGAAACAATGAAAAATTGTAAAAATTTGCGATCTCTGTCAGCGCGCGCGTCTGGAGCAAATAGAATAATTATTACTTCTTTGGAGAATGGTACGGGCAGCGCTTCTTGGGCCTTCTCGCGTGTACCTTAGGAAGATGAGAAATGACTCCGGCCTTCATCGTGCAAAAGGCTTATTAAATAGAACAAATTGTTCTCGTTCGGGAAGAACTTCAAATGCGTTTTCGTGCAAGGTTTACTCGCTGAGAGCATAATGTTTTCCGAAATTATCATAATTAATGCAAATGACTTTTGCTCACTTCCTCCGAAAACTGTCGTCTGTCATTGGGGCTTCTGTTGGCGCTGCTGCCACTTGACGAAGGGTAACAACTTTTTCCTCGCCGATCCTCGGAGCAGGCTGCAGAAGAACTCCTCAGCCGACTGTCACTTTCAGTTTGTTGGAAACTACATTTAAAACCTTTTACGCGCGCATTCTGAGGAATGTGTCTTTTATCCTCAGCCTGTTAGCTAGCTTTCCGGGCGATAGCGGTGGGAAATGGGAAAAGGAGTAATTTTCCCGGGGTAGATAAAATAAATATGTATATGTCACACAACTAGCGAACAACAGTACTCAAATTCATTTCATATTACATCATTTTGCTGTAGAGCCAGAGGAGGATGTCTTCCACCGATGGAGCAAGGCAAAATGTCTAATTAGTTGTTTTCGGATAAAGTTTCATTTTTCGCTTTCTGGGTTGCTGCCATGCAACTAAATGAATTTCATTACGCATAAAAGTTGATCTTTCTGAACTGCTGTGTTTATTTGTGCTTGGCTTGGAGTATTTACACGTTGTGCGCTTTTCGAGTTTCCTAATTGATATATGTGTGTGCGTGGGCGAAATTTGCAATAATTTTTCTTTTCTTTTCAGGGTAAGCCATCAACTTGTTTTATATAAAAAGCGTAACGTGTATACAACCGACGAATGATGTAGATTGCGGCCTCTTTTGTAAGTACTGGATTGTTCCGTATAAGACAAGTGTTATCAAATAGAAAATCTTTAAACGAATGTCACGCTTATTTACGGTGATAAACGCATTTAAAGGTTTCCAGAACCCACTTGATGTTAAACCAAGGTTCTGCCATACTTATTTGGACCAAAAACGGGGTACCGAAAATCGACGATTTTAAACCCGACTGGTGTGCTCAAGCAGAAGACGGTGGCCACTTCTCTCTGTGCGTTGGGCCGTGAGATCGGTGCGACCGGTCAAACGGTCAAGAAGTATTTGACCAAAATAGATATCCACATGCGGAAGCGTCAGTCCAAGCCAGCCATATCGAAGAACCAAGCAGATACCTACCCCAGCAAGTATGGGCGCACCCAGGGTTCAGTAGAAATACTACAGAAGTGGTGCAAATTCTATTTTTATTAGATATACTGTTAACATTGGAGTAGCCCATCTGGTTAGTGTTTTCGATATTTTCATAAGATTCAGCTCAAACTTCTTAGTGACAAGTTTTGACACTTTCTTCCAATCATTTTCTAATTGTTTAATTGTAGCTACTGCCTAAACATGTTTCCGAAGATGTGCCTTCATCGATTCCAAATTTGGACGGTTCATGTCATTCGGAACGAATGCAACAATCTTAGTGGTATGCCATTCTTCCGTTGACTTCGCGTGATGGCAAGACCCCAGAAGACAACAGGATGCTTGGGTAGAAGTCGTTTTTTAAGCACTCTTTGACTGTTCATCGAAGCAGTTGTAATGAGCGGGTTGCGAAACTACAACCACAAATAGCTAGCCAGACCATAGTTTTCTTACCAAACTTTCACACTTGAAAGGGTGTCTCAGACTGGTTTAATATTCCCTTCTTTCACGCACCGTATAATATTGTCGGGGCCACAAGGGTTTGTAGTCGAACTTCTCATAATTCGTTATCCACAGGTCGAATTCCCAGCAAGCATCGATCGGAACGACTTTCGCACTCTGAGTCTGATCGATGCCTCTTGTTTCGGTCTCCGTTTCAGCTGCTTTTGCTTCTTATAGGTTCGAAGATTCAAACGTTCTTTGCCACGATAAACATCGGAATTCGAAGTGCCAACTGTTTTTGCCACATACCGCTCTGAAACCAACTTCTTGTGCCCGAATGCCTTCATTATAGGTTTATCCAAACGAGGGTGAGCAGGATCATGTTTTTTCGACCCGAATTTATCCTCAAGCGTGTTACGGTTTTTTCACTTGCTCCTTCCATTCTTGCCAACTTCCTCAGTGACGTTCCGGATTCTGTACAATGTTTCGAAATTGTTTCGCTGAAATTCCACGCATTTTTAAACAAATTGTTGCACGATCAAACCACAACACAAGTATTGAGAGGTAAAGGTAAAAAAATCAGGATGCAGCCATACTTTCTGGGCAGGCTTTAAGGTGGTATGGCATCTCAAACAATGCAGTTATAGATGTAATTATTCCACATATATTATAAAAAAAATGAAAACTACAAGCAAGCGCATTCTTAAAAAATAAAATACAATTTTGATAGAAATAATGGTTTATTTGTGCATCGTTCTGTTCTAATTATTGTATTTAAAATATCTAATATGAACAATCGAAATAACACAATATTACACGACCCACAGCAATTATACTGGTTGCCGACCATTATTTATTTATTTACATGGCATAACGTCACAATAATATAACATAGACTGAAACACAATATCCCTCCATAATGCCCGATTCGTAGCTGCTTCTCTCCAATCCCTTGGGCACCTTGTACCTCCTAGGTCTTGCTCCACCTGGTCTGACCATCTTGCTCGTTGTGCCCCACGTCGTCTTGTACCAACCGGATTCCCGTCGAACACCATTTTTGCAGGATAGTTGTCTGGCATTCTCGCAACATGTCCTGCCCAGCGTATCCTTCCAACTTTTGCCACCTTATGAATACTGGGTTCGCCGGCGAGTTGCGCGAGCTCATGGTTCATCCTTCGCCTCCATAGTCCTCCTGTATTCCACCAAATATGGTTCATAACACCCGTCGCTCAAAAACTTCGAGTGCTCGCAGGTCCTCTTCAAGCATTGTTTACGTCTCATGCCCGTAGAGAACAACCGGTCTTAATAGCGTTTTGTACAGGATGCACTTCGGACGGGAGCTAAGTCTGTTTGACCGTAGTTGCTTGTGAAGCCCAAAGTAGGCACGACTTCCACTGATAATCCGCCTCCGGATCTCACGGCTGTTATCGTTGTCCGCAGTAACCAGTGAGCCGAGATAGACAAATTCATCGACTACCTCGAACTCATCGCCGTCGATCGTTACACTGCTGCCCAGTCGGGTCCTGTCGTGCTCGGTTCCGTCTGCCAGCATGTACTTCGTTTTGGACGTATTTATCTTCAACCCAATCTTCTCTGCTTCGCGCTTTAGTCTGGTGTACTGCTCTGCCACCGCCTCAAATGTTCTGCCGACAATATCCACGTCATCGGCAAAGCAGATAAATTGAAAATCGTGCCTCGCATGTTAAAAACTGTCCAGCACACCTCTTGCAGCGCTACGATGTCGAACTTGCGGTTCTTCAATTCGTCGGAAAGCACGCTAGTACTTCCACGGAAATTGAGAGATCGGGAGTTCCACGTCCCGAGTTTCCAATCGTTAGTCCGTTTTCGTAGCCTAGGTCCGTGCCGATTGTTCTGCTTTGTGCATTATTGGTTGCAATTCCCTTTTAATGGTGTGGGCTCGCAAGGTCCACAACCAACCCCATTATCTCGCAGGAGGGCCATCGTGATGCTGCTGTTTAAGGACATACACGACCGAATCCCTCTCACTTCGCGATTTGCTGAGCACAAATCTCAAATATTATTAAGACTTCCTGCATGATATTTTCAGCAAATGCTTGCTCCTTTGGAGCATACTTTGGTTAGCAGTTTGAACTCTTTTTGTTTCGGTATAGCTGTGATATTTAGTTCCAAAAACTTGAAGTGAAAATTATTCTAACCTAGAATTTATATTGGAAAAGGACTCGGTCGTGTATGTCCTTAACAGTCCCAAGCACAACCAGGACTTTCGGCTTTTGTATTTAGAGCACTAACAAGACGGTGACTCAGCCGCTTCTAAGATGGAGAACAGACGCTGTTTTGAGCTGCCCCTAACATGGAGAACAGACGTTCAAATGGGTGAAGGCTTAGACTTTTACACTTATTTTTAAAAAGCGGAGTGGCTCGGCTTTGTCAGGTTGCCGACCATTGTCATTCACAATTACAAGACCATAAATGTATACTGAAAAAGTTACTTCTCCTTTCTGGTTCCGAAATCTTAATCAATCCCTTAGATGTTATATCCTATCCTGAATGGAATATCAATTCCACGCTCTCAACTTAAAAATCATGTAATTATAAGTCTGTGTGCATCTATAAAAGGAGTGGAAATTTACTTGTCCTTATATACAGGATGGCAACGGTTGCTTGTCAGTATAATAAATGTTAATAGATCAAAACGAATGCCTTAAAACCAACAAACATTTTATTGAGCATGATGTGCATGATTGACCGCCCCAGGTTGCAACTCCGTTATTACCAGATCAGCTGTCACTACACAAAGATCCGAAAAATGATGTATGGAACAAGCATACATCCTCAATGTGTAAAACCTGAAGATCCCAAACTAAGGCAATACCGTCGCCGGCCTCGCTCGAATGCAGGTCAAGTAGGGAATAGGTAGGAATATGTTGACGTGATACTCGCTTTACTGGAAACTGAGAACACCTTTGCACTTCCACGAAAAATCACTGGAATGTTGGATAAAATGGTTGGGTTTGCAGCGGGATCCTTTTTGGTAAACGGTGTGCCGAATTAAACTGACGTTGGCAGCGAATAAGATATTCACTATGTTCCGGATTTATTATCTGTACAGAGATGCGCATTAAAGTTATTCAAATTTTTGCACCGATTTAAACCAACCGTAAGGATGCTGTTGAGGCTACTCACAAGTTTGGGTGGTTTATTACAACAGAACACAAAAATATGTTAAAACATCAAATTTGATTACCGATGTAGTAACTTCTTTTAACGTGAATCGTAAGGACTTCTTTTGACATAAATCTTTACACCATCAAGTACAAGTTACGAATGGATGTTTTCATTTGAATATAACTTAATCGATCTTATTGCTAGTCGAAATACTCAATTGAAAAATAGAGAGGCGAGAGCGTCCCTGAAATAGGAGAGAGAATTGGAGGTGCCTGGTAACAGCCATATGTTTTATGACGGTTGACAACCTTTCGTGAAATATGAAATTGTATCCTAGAGGGTTTTGAGCTGTTTAGTGGAATACCTGTAACTAGAAATTAGAAGAAGAATTAGTATCTTCCATTTAATTCCAACTACCTGCTTATCTTCGACAGATACGCTGTATTTCGTCTACAATGTGCAGACTTCTTCAGTGTCTCGTACTAACAACTCGACCAGTCGAGTTATTAGTACGAGACATGAAGAAGTCTCTGCACATTGTAGACGAAATACGCGTATCTGTCGAAGATAAGCAAAGGTAGTTGGAATTAAATGGAAGATACTAATTCTTCTTCTAATTTCTAGTTATGAAATTGTAGTAATTTTAAAATGGTCGTGGCTGAACTTGCGAATTTGCATCGTCGGTGGTCCAACGTAGTCAATTGAACACAAGTGTTATTGCCCACGTTGCGAGACCTCAACGATAGAATTTCCGTTTGCTATGCCACATCTGCAACATCTGCTGGTGGGGCCACTTACAAGTGTGGGTGGTTTATTTCGATGGAATACAAGATCGCGTTAAAAAAGCGAGTTTGAGGACCGATTTACAAAAAAAAACAGTAGGAGCTGTTAGGGCCACTCACATGTGTAAATTGTTTATTTCAGCAGAATAGAAAAAAAGTTAAAACATAGTTTGAGGACCGGTTTAAACCAACAGTAAGGATGCTGTTGGGGCCACTCACAAGTGTGGGTGGTTAATAGAAAAAGACCTTAGGCTACACAGCAGTCACATCTACACTACCTGGAATCACCCTCCCTATAACCTTGAACAGACATCATTTCTTTATGATTATTTCCGTAGTAAAAATAATATGATAAAGCGAAATTTCATATGAATATGATCACTGCCCAAAATACAGAAACTAAATAGAAAAAAAATGAAAAAAAAAAATTTTGCAATTCTAAAAAACGTGAACAACCTTCCTATGTTTTCACATACTTCACGTGATTTAGGTGGGCCAAAACTTACAACGATGCATAAATGCAAAGGGACTGTGAAATACTGTGAAAGGACGTTATAATACAAAATGATAATGACAATAATATTTGTAATGTCTGAATGTTGCAGATTGTGGTCCTGCTGCAATTGTAGACGGACCTGCATTATCATAGCCACGAGGGAATAAAAAAAATAATTCAAAGTACATATCTACCACTAAACCTGGGAATTCCATGGATGATCCAAAATTATATAGGGTAGGGAACGGCTTAAGCACCCCGAGACCCTATTCCAAGCACGGGGTAAACGTTAACCTACAATGCTCATTTTTTGCAGTATGGTGCTTCACTAGATGGAGCACCATACTGCAAAAAATGAGCGTTCTAGATTAACGTTTACCCCGTGCTCTGAATTGGGTCTCGGGGTGCTTAAGCCGTTCCCTATCCTACCATATAAAGGATATTTTCATTATTCGTAGTACGGTAAGATTTTAGCATGCACCTTCCTTTCCGGGGTCGCGCTGCCTACATCGCTTTAATGCGGCTGCCACCTAATGTATAGTTGACACGATCCAGCGTTTCTTACTCAACCGCTGGATGCCAGGACAGACGCTGTTTGAGCCGCACCTCCTTGATGGACAGACAATCGGCACGCACATCCTCAATCTAGCTGAAGTCAGAAGGACAACAGTGCCCAGGTTGCAATACCAGCTAAGTACGCAACCCTCAGCTGGCGATCTTTGTCATCTGTTGACACGTGGAAGCATGAGGTAGGAACTTCTGAGAACCAGAGTTATGTTGCGGGGACGCACGCTTCATCCCAGATGTCGATTAACCATTTTGCAGCCCCTTGAAACCAACAAACATGTTGTTTTCTATAAGCTTACATTATTGAGAAATAACATGTTAAGCTCGAACCTCTCATCTCTTCTTTTTATGACCAGCCGTAAACGTTTCTTAAAAGCTTAGCAACTGGCACGTACTTATCTTGAGGCATATTTTCCCAAATACTAATCTAGAGTTTCTTTAAAGATTCAAGCGTGTGACCTTTTGTGTTTCGAATTTTGCTGAGCATGTACTTCCGTGCATAGAAATCTAAAGGATTGAGATCTCGCGATGAGGTACACACTAACAAAATGTCATGTAAATTTCGGTCTGCTGAAACCGACACATGCAAGCATCCTTTAGCACATAACAATGAGTTGAAAGTGATGAGAAAATAAATTCTATTAAACACATCTTTCGTCGAATTGCGTTTGTGTCAGTCTGGAGAGACATAATCGTACACGAAATCTTTCTTTACGTTCCCCGACTTTTTACAAACATGAATTACGTCCTTATTCTGTTTATCGGTTCGCTTAGGCGCCTTCCTTACCTTGAAGACTTGAATTCCGGCCCGCTTCATTGTCTGCTGGATAAACTAGACGGAAGCATTGACCTTCTTGGCCACGTCGAATGGATCGGATTGCGCTTGAAGTAATCCCTTACCTTCCTTGTGCTCACAGGGTCGGTTGTCTTCACCTTTCTTCCGCTGGCAGTTCGCCGCTGGGTCGTTTGAGTCTCCTTAAACAATTTTACCACACGGAGAAAGGCTGCATTGTCGATTCTCAACTCTTTCGCGATCCACCTGTGATACTGGCCTGACAACCGCGCGCACATTTTTTGTCGTAGCACTTTTTGCTTGAAAGCCATCTCGATAACCAATTAGTAGATTGTGATGAAATTTTACCCATGCAATAAAAAGTTATACACAAAAAAACTGTTGAATTTTTTTCCAGTACAATCTTTATACGTCCAGTGTGGCAATTGTCGGCCAAAAAAAAATAGTTTATAAAAACAAATATATGTTTTAGTCTTTTTCTGTCAACATTTTCTTATTTGGCATCTTTTCTGGCATATAGCCTCTCAAGTTTAGACAGTCGATCGCTGTTAGCCCTGAGGAGGGTAGCTAAACAATAGTCCCACAAAAAATAGAAAAGTTGTTTATACTAATCAATTCCCAGTAGATAAATAGAGGTGGCAGTAATGAAAAATTGAAAATTCCCAAAGAAAAACTAAAATGCTCATAACTAAACATAACATAACAATACCATTAAAAAAATCTAAAATTCAAACATAATAGAAATCTTCCATGGAAACAATTAAAATTAATCTAGGTTCACTAAACGAAAAACGAAACTTAAATAAAATTTTCATAAAGAAAATCATTAAACAAATAAAAATAGAAAAGCAATGAAAATATAAAATGCAAGAATTGAAAATTTTGTATGAAAAAATCGAAAATTTCCATAACCTAATGAAAATGAGCCAATTGTGAGTTTTTTTTGCGTTTTGCACCGACGCTAAATACTGTTAACAAAGTGAAGTGTATAGACTGTTCTGAAAAATATAAATACACTTTCTTTCTCAAATTAATTAGACCATACTGTGATTTTTGATTATTTTCTTCTCAAACATAGTAAACAACAATGTTTTATTTTCATCTTCATTTCAATTTGCTTGATTGTTAACACTACTCATAAGCTTCTGCACAGTGGTTTCTCCTACCATTTTCACCACTTTTGGCCAGCTTTTCTTAAAATTTTCAACACTATTCGCCGGTTTCATGTGTTTTCTCAGCTTGGCCTTCGTCAAAGCCCAGAAAGTTTCGAAAGGACGAATCACTGGGCAGTTTGGTGGATTCATCTTCTTTGGTACAAATACGACATTGTTCCTTTCATACCACTCTAGTGCATGTTTAGAGTAATGGCAGGAAGCAAGATCAGGACAAATGATTGTAGGCTTGTTATGCTGTTTGATTAAGGGTAGCAAACTTTGTTTGCAGACACTCCTTCACGTAGATTTGACCATTCATTGTATCTGTCCTAACGATTGCATTAAAAAAATGGAGTTTTTTCGGATGGTGATAAAAAAAAGTTAAGACAGATAATTGCTCTTGGTAGATTTCCCATGGAAGGTAATTATTTAAGCTTACTCGCAAACAAATTCTACGCCCTTGCAAGCGGCCTTCCGGTAGTTAACGGGAATATTCGCCATGGCGGACGAAAACATGCGTTCTTGCATATGTTTGAGTTCTTTCTTCGTTTTATTTATCAATTCCTCCTCAGTTTTTGCAACAAAATTATTGGAGTAGATCATACGCTTCAGGTTGGCCCATAACTTCTCTATGGGACGCAACTGTGGGAAGTTGGGCGGGTTCGTCGACTTGGTTACCACATCGATATTCAGCCTTATGGTATTTCTTGATGAATGTCGCAACTTCCGGCAGGCATTCCGTACTATAAATTTCCCCGTTCACGGCCAGTCCGGAGCGAAAGAAGAGTGGCTTTCACATCCCCTTCTTCGTGCCTCATCATTACCTTCTTGCCGAATTGTTCGGTGTAAATGGTTTTCACATCCAGAAACATGTTCCCTTTCGGCGAGGTTTAAAACTGTGGTCCCGGCAGAGTTTTATAATCGAGTTTTATTTTTGTAGGTTTCATCCAGACCAATTTTTTTGTCAGCAGTTTGTCGTACAGATTTTGCTGGCGTCTGCTGGCCCATTCTCTCCTTGGCACGCATAACATTAGTCGCCGAAGTACTTAGCTTTTTCGCCACATCTCGGACTGATGCTGATGGATGACGCTTGAAATAGTCCCTTACCTTTTTGTCGATTGTAGGGTCAGCGAGACCGGGCTTTCGACCCCGTCTCGGAAAATCTGCGAAAGAGCAATCCCTAGCAGCACACTAGTTGCCATTCAGTTGAGATAACATAAATATGACTTGCTAAGTTATATTCAAGTTACTTCAACTTATACTGACCGTATTGTGCTACTTGGGATATTGTTGATACTTCCGTAATGCGGTTTGAACTGCTCCGGCGCTCACATCTTCTTCCATAATCAGTTTTCTGATCGAAAGACCTTTGACGGTGCACCACAATAGAAAGAAAGACCACACATTTTAAAACTTCCGTGCGAAAGATTGAAAAAAAAAATGACAACATCAGTTTAATTTGGATGTTAACAACAGGACGCAGCCTAAAGTTGGTTGAATACTGCACGTATTTTGAATTGTCGATTAATCGTTAGTGTATTTATAAATATCGGAACAGTCTATATTCTTCTGATATGTAGGTAGCAAGCTTTTTTTCTATGGGAATTTAAGGTCGAAAAATGCATTATATGGCATGGCAGTATATGGCATGAAGGTTCGATTAGGAAACAGAATGAAATAATAACTCCGCTTTGTAGTATTAATTTATTTCAAAAGTATTTAATAAGGTGAACTTTCCAGGTAAATAATTGAGGAAATTTAAATCTAATCGCTTGTCTGTTAGAACTGATGTTTCTCTAATCAGTATTCTTGGCCGTATATTGTATAACATTTTCCATTCCGATCAGGGTTGTCATAAATCTAGTTTTGCCAATGACGCATTCATTTCCGCTAAAGATTGGCCTACAAACCGGCCCTCTACAGTTAAAATTCCCACTTGACTGCTGGACTCTAACACTTTCACCATCACTATGTAAAACAACTCCCCCAAGAACAGTATTTTGTGATTGTTTTGACGTTCCTTCCTAAGAGGACAGTATTTCTGGCTAATATACTTACCAGAAGCATCAAGGCGAATTTATGAAATTTCATCACAGTGGTCGGTGGAGGCATAATTTGGACTCTCCGACATCCGTTGCAGCCTTATATAGTTGGGAAAATGTACCATGTGCTGCACTATTGTTTTGCATATTTGTATCCTGTCAATACACAGAGCGGTATCCTCATGGTTTACGACTACGATGGCAAATGGACGCAGTAAGGAGTGTATCGAAAAGTAGTTATAAACATTCGATGCGTTGTTACGCATAAACTACTGTATATATTTTTAGCGTGTAAGCGCCATTTGCTTTGTTTACATGTCAAAAATGATTATTCGGTTCATTCATTTCCGTTGATAAAGTTGTATTCAAAATGTCGCGAATTGAATTTGAGACTAAAAGAAAATTCCGCACACTTGGTGCACCGAAAAGGGTGTTACTTACAACCAGATTGCGAAAAGAGTAAATGTTCACCCGGCAAGTGTAAAACGCATCATCGAAAAGTTTGCAAGGAGTGCTCCCTCAAGGATTTACCAAGAAGTGGCCGGAAACCTGGCTCCAGCAACCCCGATTTGGACCAAAAAGTTGTGGATTATATTCAACGGAACAAATCTGCCTCTACTCGTGATCTCAGCCAAGAAGTTCAGGACCAGCATCGGAATGATTCAACGAATCAAGCGCAGGAATGACTTGAAGACGTACAAAAAGCAGAAAGTGCCCAAACAAACTCCGGAACAAAAGTCTCGTGCCAAAACCAGGGCTCGAAAGCTGTACAGCTGCATTTTGGACAATGTCGACTAGTGCATTTTGATGGATGACGAAACATACGTTAAAGAAGATTCAAGAACGCTACCGGTGCCGCAGTTTTATGCTACTAAATCTGTTGAGGAACGTGTGCCAACCGCAGATACGACTGTTGCGATGGAGAAATTCGGTCAGAAGGTGCTCATTTGGCAAGCTATTTGCACATGTGGCTTGCGTTCTTCAATTTTCTATACAAAAGGAACTATCAAATGCTGAGATTTATCAAAAGAATGTTTGAAGAACAGGTTGCTACCATTGTACAGAAAGCACCAGTCCCTCCTCTCTTCTGGCCAGATTTGGCATCGGCACATTACGCCAAATCCACTCTGCAGTGGCTGACGGAGAATAACATCAAGTTCGTAGAAAAAGACATCAACTCCACCAAACTGTCTCAGTGGCGACCGATCGAACGCTATTGAGCAATAGTCAAGCGTAGTATTTAAGAAGGATGGTACGAGTGTCCCAAAACATGACCGATTTTAAGAAAAATTGGGTAGCGGCATCCAGGAAGTGCACAAAGGTCACTGTGCAGAATTTGATGGAGATGTCAAATCAAAGGTACGGGCATTCTACAGAAATGAACATGATGACTAGTTTTTCTCGTTTGGATACATTTGTCATTTACATGTTGAGCTATAATGAAAGCTGTAATAGTATGTTAAATTTTGTCCATGTTTTCATGCTATCTATTATGTGGAGATTTATAACTACGCTGGTCACGCTACGGACTCCTTAGTGAGCGGTGTGGACGTTGCGTGCAACAAATCGAAGTTGATCGGTTGATCAGGTAGAATTTAATACTGTACCTACAAAAGACAATTGCTCAATACAGGCATATGTAGCTGCCTACCGTTGAGCAGCGGCCTAATCCTGGCGTTGTCTACCTTTTGCGATATGTGCAGCATGGTGTAGCGGCGTGTAGCGTTATAGGTGAACATGATCAGCCGGCTACGTTGAACGTTGGATTGAGTGTCTTTATTAAGAACTTGGAAATGGATTCTATGTGCTAAGGCTCCTCGTGCCGAATGTTTAGCCAGTTTATGTTTTACTTCCAATTTAAATTGTTGTTTTATATTCTTCTTCAATAAGGACGATCCTTGTTTTTTTTTTCTAGAATCTAACTCTCATTGAATGTCAATATATGTTGACATTGATGGTTGGAATCTCGATTATAATGCAAAAAATTCCCATAAAATAGGAACCCAGCTTGGCAGCCTTTTTAACTACCGTCTCACTTCTTGTTGCTCTCAATCGGTCGTGTGCATATTTATCGTTCGTTATCCTTCCTATTAATCTTGTGGCTAAGTTCGAAAGCGGATGGTGATGAGCTCAAGTTTTGCATGCAGTCTAGTACCACGATTATGAATAAATTTCCATTTCACTAAGCACAGACCATCCCCAGTCGTTTGGTGGCCGGGCCAGTAAGCGGACCGACAGCTACAACACCCTTTATCGTGATGATGATGATGATGAAGATATACGAAGTCCAGCATCCAGAAGAATGCAGACTGGCAACAATAAATAGACATCATGTCATTGTCTCGTAAACCTATTGCATTTTTGTTTTCTTCACTCAGCTGAGTCACGCCGTGAGTGTGTACCGATGCGAGTTGGGTAATCGCATTGCAGTTTTTTTTTAAGTGCAATCCACGGCATGTAGGGTAAAATAGGCGTAAAAAAAATAATCGTCTACTCTGTGCATGGCTGGATCTGCCGTTTGTTATAATTGAATTTACTGCAGAAAAACACATAGTAATTTAGTTTCATAAAAAAATGTGAATTTTTCAATAGTATGTGATCCGAAATCAACAATTTCCTCTATTGCAATCGATGCGTAGAAATATTTCCTATCGATTGGTGTAACAGTTTTGGAAATCTTTGGAGAAACGACTGAGAATTAACGCTCATAACCGTGTCGGTCGCAATTCTTTTTTAAATTGTACCCCAGTAAATAAAACAAAGACATAGTCTACGTCAAAATTTATACAGCATTCGTTCGATTTTGGCAACAGGTCCGAACATTTCATGGACATTTTTGTAATACGTTAATTTATTTTTATGCCAAATGAACGGTACTTGGTTCCAAAGAACGGTTTTGTACTTTATTTTGTGAATCGATTGTGAATATTTTTCGATTGGTCTCAAGCTCTGTTGTTCTGCACAGAAGATCATATTTCGTTTAAATTACGAAATCGAAAGGTAGGACTGATAAATCTGTTCGTTGTTTTCTCCAACGAAACTGATTTGTCGACGCTAACTCTTCTGCCACCATACACTGATGAAGTGCAAAATAAAGTACCCACCTCATCGCCGTTTTTCAATTTCTCTCATTTACTCGGTTATTCCAAATTAAGAGAGGCAAACACACTGTATTTTGTTATTATCTGATGCTTATGGGCTTTTCGAAAGTTTCTGGTTATGCGAATATACTGCGTGAAAGAGTTTTACGGTAAAAGCAAACATCAATTTGTGTCGAAAAAAAACTACGACAACATAAAGTGCCCACTTCATTTAAGGCTATAGAAAACATGGGGTAAAGTATACCAGTAAAGACACGTTTCGTACAATTGATGTGTCCTCCTCTGGCCTTCAGGACCTCCTGCAGGCGCTTCGACATGCTCTCGACCAGGTCTTCAGGTGCTGTGGATCTAGCTCTACCCAGGCGCGCTCCAGGGCTTCAAAATAGTTATTTTATTGGTAACACCAGTTTTTCAACCCTGGCATCGAGGAATCGCCCACAAATTCTCGATGGGATTGAGGTCCGGGCTTTGTGGAGGCCATTCCAGCGGTTTGATCCAGACAAGACCGGAAGAAAGACTTGGTCTTCTTGGCAGTATGCTTCGGGTCGTTGTCCTGCTGGAATACGAACTTCTCTTTCGAGGCCCGCCTGGATCAGCGAAACCTCCAGATTTTCTCGCAGGATGTTGATGTGAGAATCTGCCGTCATTATCCCGTCGATTTTCACAATGCTTCCCACTCCACCTCACGAAAAACACCCCCAGACCATCACATGGTCGTCTCCTGATGTAGCGTCGCTCTCTCCCGATCTGCACCAAACACGAACCCGCCGCTTTCGGTTAAACAGCTCAATTTTGATTCGTCCGTCCAGACAACCATTTTCCAGAATCTCCAGGGCTTATCAGCATGCTCCTTAGCAAACCAGCCGTTTGGCTTTGTTTGCCTTCGCTGATAAACTGGCGCTTCCGGGCAAGTTTGCTGTTCAACCCCTGTGCTACGAGACGGCGACGAACAGTTCGACCGGAAACGTCTCCGAACGGTTTCGGATCTCGCGGAGAGTTACCTTTGGGTTCTTCTGCACTTCGCGTGCAAGATCTTGTATCCGTTCTCGCATCCGTTTTCCGCTTCACTCAGCCAGGGCGATCCACCACTGATCCAAACGTTTTAAGCTTCAGAAGAATTTTGCCAACCGCTGCCTTACTGATACTGTACCTTCTTAGCGACAGTCCGGTGCGATTCACCGTTTTGCACATCACGAACGACCAATTTTTGATACAAGGGAATTGCTTTCAGAAAGCACTTGCGTCTCCATTCTTCAATTTGAATCAAATGCGATCACGTATACAAATGCACCAGGTTATCGTTTGCTTCAAAACATAGTCAAAATATCAAAACATAAACAATCGAGGGGTCTTCCAATGGAAACTTATCGAAAACATATCAAATTTTTAAAGTAGGCAACTTTCTTTTGTCGCACTGTTTTTTTTTTCAAACACAAATTGATTCCTTTTTCTTTAAGTAAAACTTCCTCTTTTTTCAGTTATTCCATAAATGAAACTTAAAAAGAATATGAATATAAAGAGAAGAAAAAACTACAACTGTGTTTACTTTAATTTGAAACCAAGTAAATGAGAGCAATTGAAAAAAACGAAGAGGTGGGCACTTTATTTTGCCTATTAGTGTATCTATTGCCACACGTGCAACTGTCAAAAGCACGAAACATTTGTTGACACAGAAAAAAAATCGTTCATTGTAACGTTTGCATTAAAAAAAATGGACAAAAATGGCCGTGATTTTGCATTAGTTTAACTTTCACCCGCACAAAACGAAACCACCCATGCGGCAGCAGCAATGGCGGGAGATTACCGGATTGACCGCAGACATTGTACCTAGCATCTATCGGTCGAACTCTCTAACCTTTGAGGGCAAGTATGGTGAAGACAACTTCGTTCAAAAGTGTGCGCTTTCAAAGAACGGCACCGCCGTCATGTCGAAAACGGGACATGCACGGCACTCTGGCTCACGACGCCAGATACGCCCAGTTCGGTCTTTTTTCAACATCCGGTACCGTAGAGACAGCAATCAGACGATCGAAAGAAAGCTCGGTTCCGGGCGGCCGATGACCCTGAGCGAGCGCGAAGCTCCAAGGGATGGTAAAGGAAGGACCGAGGGATAAATGGCGACATCGCTGCGTGCTCTTTCCGGCCGGTAGGTCGGCATCAGCCGGCCAAACAGTGAAAAAAGTACCTGCTCGAACACGATTGCTGCTGCCAGTCAGAAAGCGCAAGTCGCGTCCACTGGTTTCGAAGCTGCAGGTAATGACGCAGCGGCAGCGGCTGAATAAGATGGTAAACTCGATTTTCCCGGCAAATCGCGACGCAGTGGTGGTGAAGTACGACAGACCTATCTGACCTGAATGGCAATGACTTGCAGGGCACTTTGTATTTTACTTCCCCCATGCAGGAAGTGAGCTCCGAGGTGAAGTTCATTTCACACACCAAGTTCCTCAAGAAAGTGTTGCTGTGGCTGTCAATCAGCGAAAAGGGGATATCAAAGCCGCTCTTCTTTCGCTCCGGACTGGCCGTGAACGGGGAAATTTATAGTACGAAATGCCTGCCGGAAGTTGCGTCGTTCATCAAGAAAAACCACAAGGGCAAAGACGCGGTGTTTTGGCTGGATCTGACGTCTGCCCACTACTCGAAGCGATCGTTGGAGGAGTTGGAGCGGCTGAATATCTATGTGGTACCCAACGTCCCACAGCTGTGTCCCATCGAGAATTTCTGGGCCAACCTGAAACGTAAGATCTACTCAAACAATTTTATCGCGTAAACTGAGGAGGAAAAAACAAAGAAAAAACTCAAAAACATGCCTACACGCATGTTTTCGTCCGCCATGGCGAATGTTCCGGTTAACTGCCGGGCGTAGATTTTTTTTTGCAAGTAAACTTAAAGAATTACCTTCCATGGGAAATTTATTAAAAGCATTTATCTGTCTTAGCTTTTTTTATCACCATCCGTTAGTCTGCCACAAGAAATCAAGAGCAACAGATATCAACCATAAAATCCCAATGCCGCTGGATGACCCGAGATTATGTGTTTGACAGGTACCCGGGTACTGTTCAGGTTTTACTCTACGAAATTGGATTATTATTTTTTCAACAGGTAGCTGAGATACACTGACATGTTCGTAAAAACGGAAGGCAAATTTTTGAATAATTTTTGTAAACATTTTGTAAAGTAGTAATGGGGCCGAAGGGGGAAATTTGATCCACCAAGTACTAATCATTGGAACTCTGGCAATTATTGACCGATTTTAATTATTTTTGGCACCGTGAATATTTGGATTCATTTGGTACCCGAAATTCCTGGTTTCCGGGGCTGTGGTGCGGTCTATTCAATTCGTGGGGACTCGAGTGACCATTTACATTTTCAAAAGGAAACCCTGGCAATATGGATTTTAAATACACGAAATTTCTCCAGAAGGCTATTGCTCAACGTTTTGTGGCCATCTAATTATTTATTCTCGGGCCGGTCATTCCGGAACAGATTCCCGTTTAGCCTCGAGTGGTCATGAACATATTTAGAAGAAAACCCTGGTAATCAAAATTCATAAAATTTCGCCAGAAGGATGTTTATCAACGTTTAATGGTCATCTGATGATTCGTCCTCGCACCGGCCATTTCGGAATAGGTTTCCATGGAGCCTCGAGTAGCCATGAATATTTCAGAAGGAAAACCTGGCAATATGGGTTTCAAATTCATTAAATTTCTTCATTAGGATATTTCTTAATGTTTTGTGGCTAGTTTTGTTAATCGCCACTCGATACCCGACGGGAACCTGTTCCCCGGGATGACCTTTCCGAGGGCAAATTATCAGATGGCAACAAAACGTTGAGAAAAAGCCTTCTGGAAAAGTTTTTTGAATTGTGAAATCCATATTGCCAAGGTTTCCTTCTAAATATGTTAATGGCCACTTAAGACCCCACAGAAACCTATTCCGGAATGACAGGTTCAAGTACAAATCATCAGAGAGCCACAAAACGCTAAGAAATATACATTAATTGTTATTTTATATATTCTCCAGGCGAGGAGTAACGATTATG
The DNA here is from genome assembly GCA_034211315.2 of Aedes japonicus. NCBI lineage: Eukaryota > Metazoa > Arthropoda > Insecta > Diptera > Culicidae > Aedes > Aedes japonicus. Next base: position 41,785 of record JASCZW010007778.1, read on the forward strand.
ATGTTGAAGGAGATGCCTCGCCCATCACCATGAGGCACCGAGAGTGAACAACAGTGTTTTTGCACAGAATTAAAGATATGAAGAGAACGTTTTGATAGTTCCGCTAGTGTGCGGCAGGCTTGGAAATTTAACAGATGTTTTATGAAAAATTGAGCGAAAAGGGCATGTGTACAGTGGTACTCGAACCAACGACATTTTTGCCTAACATCCCACTGCGGGGTAGGTTAAAGCACGGACTAAATCCGCCACTTCAACAGGCTATAGCAGAACAGAAATAGCCTACTGGGGAAATTTGATGAATTTTGTTAGCCATGTTTCAGAGGTTTTCATCTAAAAATGTTCATGGCCTGTCGAAACCCCACGGGAACCTGTCCCGGGGACTAATCATCAAATGGCCACAAAATGTTGAGAAATAGCCTTCTGAAGAAATTTCATGAATTTTGATACCAATATTGCCAGGGTTTCCTTCTAAATATGTTCATAACCACTCGAGGCCAAACGGGAACTTGTTCCGGAGTAACCGGTGCAGGAACAAATCATCAGATGGCCACAAAACGTTAGGAAATATCCTCCTGGAAACATTTCTCGAATCTTGATTGGATTCCTTCATGGCCATTCGAGACCCCACGGGAGCCTGTTACAGAATGGCCGTTCCAAGAACAAGTCGGCATATGATCCACAATGGAATAGAAATAACTTGTAGGAATTATTCCAATGATCCGGGAAATTTAATTGAAATTCACAAATAGTGTCTCCGTACCGGACCACAGCCCCAGCAACCCGGATTTCCAGGATCCAGATAAATCCAAACGGACATTGTCGATAATATGAAACGGGTGAGTTTTGGAATCTAACGGTGTCAAAAGAATTAACATTGGACAACAATTACCAGAGGTTAACACCTATTATGTGAAAATAATTTGTCTTGCATATCGTTCTCAGAGATAATTAGTGAGTGATTGATTGTTCTACTCTTTTCATATCACATTCTCCAGCAGTCATGGAGGCTTTTGTTACAATCGGTGAGATCAACCTGTTTGTGAGTGACACAGTAGTTGACCATCATTCGTGAGTCCTCCCTTAGCTCAGTCGGTAAAGGCACAGCTAGAAATCAACACCATGCTGGAGGTGGCTGGGTTCGATTCCCGGTCTGGTCTAGGAATTTTTCGTTAAGGAAAATTTCTCGACTCCCTGGGCATAGCGCGTATGATTGTACTTGCCATACAACCATACTAATGCAAAAATGGTACTTGGCATCGAAAGCTCTTAATTAATAACTGTGGAAGTGCATTTAGAATACTAAGTTGAGAGCAAACAATAAGCTAATTGCAAAAGCAATAAGCTTGAAATGCTAAAAGAAGAAGAAGAAGTGAGTTGAAATATATATTTAAGCTTACTTAAATTTGAGCAGAAGGTGAGGGTTTTATATTGCCATATCTGAGATAGGAATTTCAAAACCATGGTTCGAACCAAGTGGTTAGGATTTTACCTAAAAGTGTACCAAAATCAATGTTTGGGGAGAATTTCGACTCCATTTCTTAGAACATATTATGCAGAAGGAAATTACGTGTTTTGACCAGAGATCGAAATTCTCACTCAGCTGGATGAAAACCATGCTCTCTCTCAAGCAAGTTGTCGATGAGTAGCAAACCGTTCGCATTTTCATCTCTCCTTTTTCGCCGATAATTCATTATCCTCTGATCCTCTCTCTTGCATTTGCGAAAATATCTCTCTCCAAAATTCAACGAAAATATTTTCTCATGTCACATTTTTCACTGAAAACATGCTACCTAGATCGTATACGAGAAGCAAAAACCGGGGAGCAAAACACAATGAATCACAACATGCAGAAAAATGGGCTTTTTATCGAATTATAATGTCAGAATAAAACAAGCATGAAGACTGGTGCATTTTCAGGTGTCAAAGAATGAGTGAAAAATAATTATCGGCAACTAGGATTCCCTGAAAAAGAAACGATTTTTCAGCTACTCATGCTCTCCGAAAATTATAAATCGCCGTTGCTTTTCTCGCGAAAGCTGTGAGCGTATAATAGTATCTCGCTTCTCACATTCTCATCTGTTTCTCCAAGCGGGTGACAAAGAACGTTTTTCTTTTCAAGTAGGCGAAAGTTTCGGTCTCTGGTTTTGACCAAATAAAGCGTCGTCGCATTATGCGAGAAAACACAAGCCTTCTTGGAAAGCCAAAACATCCCGTATGTACCAAAAAACCGCAATCCAACAAATTTGCTCCAGTGTCGCCCGACTGAAGATTTCTTTAGATATTTGAGTTCACAGGTGTACAAAAATAACTGGAGAGCCAAAGACTGTAAAGAACTGAATAATAGAATCAAAAGATGCATTCGCCAAATCGATAAAGAAGCTGTACAACGCTCCTGTTCAAACATCAGGATAAAGCTTCGTCGAACAGCTGATGACGGACCGTATTCAAATTTTCTTAATATTTTTTTTAAAGTAAAGAGAGGTGCCTTCAAAATAAATCCATCCTTTTTATAAACACGTCGTTATTTTATTATGATGATGATGATGAGATACTGCCATCTAAAGGGCGAACACGAAATTATTGCGACACATTCAACAGAGCATAACTTTTTTACCATTGGGTTAAAATCAACCAAATTTTGCACACTTTCTCATTGATGTGTATTGTTTACATGCTGTAAAACTCGAAGTCGTGTTTTTCGATTCAACGAAAATGGAGGTGAACAAACGCGAGTCGAGAGAACAAATTCTTCTCCAAACACCTGGAATTTCCTGACCTGTCGCACCGGCAGTTGGGAAAATGTTGATTCACCATTCAACCGTCTCCAGAGTGTTGAAGCGTGTTCCAGAGCTGTTGACGCTTGGACCACGGCAAAGGAGCTGAAAGAAAACCGGGACCGGAGAACAAAAAGACGGAGGGAAAGGTGAACCGGATGATTAAAGCGAATCCCAACGTCTCGATCGTGATTTGGCCAAAAAGATCGGCATGTCACAGAGCTACGTCCAGAATGCAAAGAAGAGAGCTGGACTACAGCATGCAAGGTACAGAACTTCCCAAACCGCGATGAGCGGCAACAATCGACGGCTAAAAACTCGGGCACAGAAGTTCTACGAGAAGATACTGACAAAATATGGCTGCTAGGTGTGATTGGACGACGAAGCGTATATAAAAGCCGATTTTAAGCAAATTCCGGTGTTGGTGCTTCAACCGGCAAGAGCAAGTTCTATGTGGACAACAAATTTAAGAAGAAGAAAATGTCGAAGTTCGCCTCCAAATATCTACATTTGAGCTCCTATGGACTGAGGAGTGAGCCTTTCGTGACAAAGGTGCACAGTAGATGGCGAGATCTACAAATCTGAGTGCCTCGAGAGCAGCTTCTGCCGTTCTTGCAGCAGCACGACGAACCTCAGCTATTTTGGCCAGGATTTGGCATCATGCCACTATTCTAAAAGTGTCCTGGAGTGGCATCAGGGTTGCCCAGAACCAGGAAAACCGGAAAACCGGAATACCTGGAACTTTAAAACGGAGAAACCGGGAAAAACCGGGAATTTATGTTCACATGATTGTTCATAATTTAGATTGTGTGTTATTATCACCGACCTCTAGTGTATTCCTTTCTTAGCGTGTTACATCTATAACGATCTGTGAAGTTTTAGAGTGTGTCAATTGATTTACCTTCTATAAATATCCTGCACAGAAAAAATCATGCGGTAGAAACTAGCATATTTACCCGACTACGCCTATCTTTAAAACTACCATGAAATTTCAGTCAAATTTACTACGTTTATCTTCAAACCTTCAACGTTTTAGGTATATTTAACAGACCTTATGTTGATACCAACTCTACTATGGTTGATTTCAATCGCAGGCATGGTAAAATCAAACGCATTTATAGTCAGGTGAAAATTGTTGGTATTTGCGCTCAATTTGACCTCGCGAAATGGTAGTTTCTACTGTGGTTTTTTGCGTGTGGATCATTCTTGTAAGTTTGTAGCGACCAGGGTTGCCACAATATTTTTCGTTCCCATCTTTAATTTTCACCAAAAATCCTTTTTTTCTGTGTTTAACAGCAGCAAATCTTGTGCAAGAACCTTGCTTCAAACATTCAATTTAGATGGTCTTATTCAGATTGTAGAAAGTTCGCAATGAACTTTCTAAGCAAGATAAAAGCCAGCTTCCCATCTGCTTGTTTGAAACACAGCAGTTTTCTCCAACAAGTTTCCAAGTCATGATCTTCGATGGCCTGTATTCTCTGTTTTTTTCGTAAAAAGCACGGATATTGTTTAGAAATTCAATTGAACTCCTTCAAAGTGTACAGCTTCTTGGGTTCACACACACGATGCAGTTCCTGTTTGACAACTGACTAGAACGATAGCCATTTGGTGGCAGCTCGATGCAGAACGATGCTTCAAATACAAGATATATTTGTATCATCTGGAATTCTTTGGATCATTTGAGGCTGCATGATAAGTAACTATTAAATATCTTGCATCAACTGTTCCAGTGGCAGCTTCTTGCATGTATAAGCTTGCACAAAGAACCAAAAAGTGACAAGTATATTTGATAATTATCAAATGAGAACTGACACGTTTCAGCAGCTTTTGACGGATTGGTCAGAACCCATCATTACCGATGCTCCATCTGATGGACAGCCAACAAGCTTTTTTTGTAATTGTGCCATCGATCTGGTATTGTTCAACAATTGCACAATATATATTGAAATGGAGTTTTCATAAGGGGACATTGGGTCGCAATCATAAACAATGGCTTCTACCACAAATTTCTCGAGAATGCTAACTTAATCATAGGGAATTACCACGATCATTATACGAGTAGAAGAATTGAAGTTTAGGTTACTTGACATTAGAATGAAGTTGTAGTTTACTTGAGTGAGTTTGCATTTTCAAGAAATTTGCGAGAAGAAGCCATTGTTTACGTTACTGACATTGGCCTATATGAAAATTCCATGTCGATATATAGGTTTTCTACGGCAATATGATATTAAAGATAACCAAAAACACTTTCAAAATATTATGCTTCGAATATCAAAAATAAATATCGAGAACATTCTTCTATTCGGCATGAATGCATTAAGATATTTCTAAATTAGAAGAACAACCCTAGTAGCACACTTGTTGCCATTCAGTTGAAATTACATTACATATGACTTGATAGAGTCATATTCAAGTTACTACAACTAATTATGATCGTAAAAGTGCTACTTGGGAATATTTTATAGAAATCCATGTAGGATACTCTGTCGAATTTCTTGTGGAGCAATCGATTGAGGAACTTTAAAAAACACTGCTCCAGCAGAATACTTGAAGAAATGTTTAGAGATTTATATCTAAAGATCTCACAAACATTCTAGACAAAACTTATAAATAATTCTACAAAACCCCTTGCAGAATATTTAACGTGAAGGATTGAATACACGAGATTATGAAACTCGTGCAAACTAAATTTCTTAAATTTCTTCAATAAATCAGGGTTTTTTTCCAAGAATTATTTCAGCAATTACCTTATAGTTTTTAATTCTTTCAGGTGTCTTCCAGAGATTCCTTTACAATCACAACACTTCATAATTTCAGGGATTCCACCATAAATGTCATCACAAGAAATTTTAACAGAACAGCCAATGAACTGCCAGAAGAAACGGCTGAAAGAATCGCTGGAAGAATGGCTACCAACTCCTGAAGAATACCTATAGAAACGCCAGAACGAATTTCTCAAGCAATGGCTGAGAACTTTTCATAGAAAACTTTTGGTAAAAGTTTCTTAAAAAAATTATAAAGAAATCATTTGGCAGTACACACACAAACTGACTTTCAGACTGTCATCTGTTTTCAGACTATCATTTAAATTATTTTCTTTAGCTTCATGGGCCTAAAACTGAAAGTAGAATTTGTAAATAGTTGGGTCCTAAAATGTAGTCATTTTTGTATTATAAACAACGCTTATACTGAAAATATCATTTTATTAAGCTTTGGAACTCAATTCGTTCAAAATTGTTTGCTTCGAGTAATTGTTTTCTATTCGTTATTCTAGTTTATTACTACATGATCCGCGCCTTAACCCGAGAAAACCGGGAAAAAACCGGGAATTTGAAAATAAAAATTGAGTGGTCACCCTGTGGTATGAGGCCAATTCTGTCCATTTTGTTCCAAAAGACATGAATGCAGCTCCGGACAGTTTGGCGGATGGAGCAGTACTGGGCAATGATGAAGCGGGAACTTCGAAAGAGCAAGAAGACAGTCAAAGACAAGAAGGACATGTTAAGAAAATGGAAAAAAAAACCTAAGAAACTGGTACCGGATGACACTGTAAAGACTGATGGAGGGCATCAAGCGAAAATGCGTTCAATTTTACACTCAAGGCTCCATCGATTAACTTTTCTTTTGATTTTTGAAGTAAATATATGTATAAAACTACCCTAAAATTTTGGTTTGATTCTTAACATTATAAGAATATTGGCATGACATTGTCGGTGTCGCAATAATTTCGTGTTCGCCCTTTATTGTAGCAAGGTAACTTTCCATAGCAGTGAAATAATCTGAAAAACGATTTGATCAGGCTCCTGTATGAAGGGCCAAAAACGTTTGGGTGAGCCCGTAAGCAGATACACTTACGCAAAACCCGCGAATATAGGGAACAGAATCTCCTTCCAAAAGCAAGTTCACACCAACAGCATTAGAATCGAGCCCTTGATTGACAGAATAAACACAATAGATGGGGTCGAAGAGCCCGCTCTCGTAGGGGGATGAATAGGGATGAGGCAGTCCCATGCTCCCTATCCAAATCGTTTCACTTGGGTGCCCTGATGGTCCCTCCTTTTCCCCGTTATATATCAGGTAGTGGATGTTCAGTATATTTTGTAGTGGTCATTTGGTTGCTTACCTTGTGTTAGAAAATTTGGCTGAAAGTAAAATTGGTTAGGGTTTATACCGTGCTTTACTGTGTTGTGTCGGTGTTTCTGTGGGTCCGATAAACACGTTGTTATTTTATATCCCGTTAACTGGTGCATTGTTGCACTAATCGGTCACTGCACTCAAGTAGAATCTTAAGAATAACTCTGTCTTAAACAAAGATTTACATAATAGTATGAATACGCTTCTCGAGATGGAACCGTAGGCCAGCAAGTAAGCCCGGCGGTTGAACCACCATGTCATCTATATTTTCACTAAATTCAAAGTTGAACGTTCTCAACAAGTCTAAGTTTGCTAAGGATTTCACACCAACCCTCTTTCGAATAATCTCTCGAAAAACGGCAAACAACCGCCTAATGGAACAAAAGAGCCATAAGCATCACAAAACAACCGACAGCCAGTACCAGATTTACATAAACATTTCCATCTCTTGAAAGTGATTTCAGTGTCGTTGGCTGGCGGAAAAATTTCCCTCGTCGCAGCAGCGCCCGTGGCTGGGCCGGCCGAAAATGCATTCTCCGTATATTTATTCGACGGATGAAAGCGTTTTGTGGAGTTGCGTTTTTCTGTTGCTGTTTTGCCAAGGCGGGAAAACTCCACTACTGGTTCCATCATTTCTCTGGCGGTGCTTTTGTACCGAGGAAGAAAAGCGTTTATTTTAAATTCTAATCCGCTTTTTCTTCGGAGAGTTGTACATTGTGCGCATACACGATTGTGTGATTTTGTTTAAAATTTTGTCAAACTCAAGAACGACTATTAATGGGGGGAGGGACTTTCTTTCGAATGAAATGAGACAGAATTTCTATTTATTAATTCATAAAACAATGTCACGCTGTGGTTGAATACTGGAAATATTGAGCATAACGAACTATACTATGTAGTGTAAGCTCAGTTCCTGGTATAATCCAGAAACCCTCACTTTCAGTAGAAAGGGAAGTTCCGTTGAACTATTAAGCTCTCAATTAACATCTGCTAGGTTGCTAGAAGAACACTTTATTCAAACGAAGTAAGCAAGATAAAAGACTATGTTATCTAGAGAGCTAGCATTATATGCAATTTACCCGTGTCCAAAGCTCTAAGCTACGGCTAACCCTCATTCAAAACTTTCAGTAAACAGCGCCTTAAAAATGAAACTGACACATTGCAAACAGTACCGCCGAACTAAGCTAAAAAAAAAGAACTGTAAAGCAGACAACTTGCAACAAACAAATCAACAAAACAAAAGGAAAATACACCGGATGAGCGAAAGTACAACAATGGGGATTTAGACTTGGTAATCGACCAGGAGGAATTCGTCAGCTTCTTCGGGTGAATCCGGAAAATCCTCGCCACGTTCACTCCGGACGCCAGAGCACATAGCCGGTCAGGTGGCACTGAACCGTTCTCACCCGCTGTTGCTTCCATCAGCCAGCGTTGAGCACTTTCGAGCCGGTGACAGTGGCGGAAGCATCTTCGACAGACTGCTGCTGGTTGCCATCCACTCCCCCCCATAGGGAAGATGCGAAACGCGAAATTGTATTTACACAACCAGGCACTTGTCTCTTCCCTCTGAAACACACCACACAGCACCGGAAATAGTTGCTTTCTATCCCATCAAGCTGGCAGAAGAACGAACTTATACCGAAAAGACATTTAACTGCTTGGAGCTCCAGAGCAGCGCACTGCCAGTTGGTTGGTTGGTTGGCTAATTTATGCCATTTACGGTGCAGCAACCGACCGCGAGGGGATTAATCTCTCGCTGCCGCCGTTTCCTTTGCTTTCGCTCTATCTCAACTCGACGAGCTCAGAGTCCTTTGATTTGTATACTCAGCTGGTGTGGCTGAGACCGAAATCCGGAGCATAACAAAACATTTGCCAGAAATGAAGGCAAAAAAGCAACCACCACCACCACCACCACCACCAACATCAAGGCAACGCTCAAATGTTTATTTAAATTTTAATTTGTAAAAACGAAGGTAGTTAATTTTTTATAATGACTATTTGCCTTGCTCGGTGCAGCTCTTCTGGAGGATGGTGACTCTTCTTCGGGATGAAATCTTCGCACAGGATAACGTGTACCTGTTATTAGCAGTGTTTGAGCAGTAAATTCCTGGTTGAACAACGTGTCGAACTGTTTCTGGCTCCCGGTAGTACTGCGCAATGAGGTGGGGACATGAAAGTTATGATTGTGTGTTAACTATGTGGAACTATTTTCCTGGGCGTTATTGAGCAGGAACAAAATTCCACGAATTTTTAATTGCCATTCTTGTTGCGTTTGCATCTGGAATTTGAATCCATTATGTATTTCATTTGTCGTTTGTTTTGATGAAACTAGGGATACAAAGTTAATTTAAAAATTGAATTCGAAAAAAAAGTTCAGCAGACAAAAATGTTTACCGAAACTTCATTTTGAGTCGGAGATTTTTGATACTCTCAGGGAATACATAAACACATACTAGCTATGTTTTCGCAAAGTTGGTTTATTCAACCTCCTCGCCTAGGCTTAATGCCCGCCCTTTAGACTTAACGCTATCCATCAAATCCTGTGCAACACTTGCGCCATCTTTCTTACACCCTTTCATTCACTCTTTCTTCAAAGTCATGTCATTTTTTAAGACCTTACCTGTTTTCCGGAACTTGCCCTTCACAATTCCCAGATTTTTTTCTATTGGACGAAGTTCTGGCGAGTTTGACGGATTTGCCTCCTTCCTTCCAACATCGTTTGCTTCGTACCATTACAACACCGGTATCGCGTATTGGCACGATGCCAAATCCGGCCAAAACAGAGTGTTACTTTCCTAGCAACCGGCGCTTTTGGAGGCATTCTTCTTTATATATTTGGCCATTGATGGTGCCGGTCGTAATGTACGGCTTGCTATATTTGGCGCACCCACAGATCGCCTGCTACATCAAGTACTTCTTGGCAAATTTGTCGATCTTCTTCTTCAGGAACATCCAGGTGGGACTTGCCGACGAAAAACTCCAGGCCGAGGATCTGCTTGTTGTCCGCTTTCATGTACGTCTCGTCGTCCATTACGATGCATTTCGACAGCACCAACCACAAGCGGTAATCCTGGCGCGGGATTTGGCCAACATATTCTGTTTATCGGTTCGGTGAGACCTTGAAGACAAGACAAGTTCGGCCCGGTTGTCGATTGTCTGCTAGACGAACCAGACGGCCATGTCGCGAATTGAATGGCTCGGATTGCACTTGAAGTAACCCCTCATCTTCCTTGCGTTGACGGGGTCTTCGTTTTTCTTTCTTGAACGATTTCACCGTACGAGACACGGTTGAATTGTCGATTCCCAACAGTTTACCGATCCATCTGTGGGACTGGCCTAGATTTTCCACGACCGAGCCCATACTTTTTCGTCGAATTACTTCTTGCCTGGAAGCCATCTCAATAACCACTAGACAGATTTTGCACATGTAAACATTACACTTTAAGCTAGTTTTACCCAAAATTTCATCAATTTCCACGCAATACACATTGAATTTTTTTCGAGTACAATTTTTATTTTAACAGCCTAGTTCCAAATTTTATAATGATCTAAAAAAAGAATATTTGAAATAAAACATCTTTTTTGAAAACGCGACGAGCTTCGTAAGTTGTCGGCTAAATTAGCTTTCAGTGCACATATATCTTTTAACAGTTTAATTTAGACAAAATCAGAACTTGGTGAGACCATTCCAATGGTGGAAAACACGATAAAGTTTGTTTCGTTCAACAAATATGTCGTTTTCGTTTCTCATTTTCGGATTTTTACTGCTGTAATAGTAAATAATCTTCAATGGATAGTAAAAAATGTTTGAAGTTATTATGTATTGTTTATTTTTAAAATCCTAAATAAAAGAATACTATTGTATGATAAACTGACACTAATGTAAACGACACAGCAGACTATCCTTAATAGAGATACTACGAAAAAGCATCAGTGAGATGTGCAATTCGCTGCCGGAGTCAGTTCAATTTAGCACACCGTTTACCAACACGGATCCAGCAGCAAACCCAACCATTTTATCCAGCATCCCAGTGATTTCTCGTAGAAGTGCAGAGGATTTCTCGGCTTCCTTCAAAGCGAGTATCACGTCAACATATTTCTACCCATTCCCTTCTTGACCTGTATTGTCTTAGTTTGAGAATGTATGCTTGTCCCAAGCATCACTTGTTGGCTCTCTGTGTAATAACAGTTGATCTGGCAATAACGGAGTAGCAACTTCGGGCGGTCAATCATGCTCATGTCCGTGTCCCAGGCTAATGTGCATGTTTTAAATTTAAAAAAAATCTGTTTCCGCCCGGGATCGAACCGGGGGCCTTCCGCGTGTTAGGCGGATGTGATAACCACTACACCACGGAAACTGTGATGTATGACTACTGTATTAATTTGTATTTATTTCCACCACTCGCTACGTGCGACTTTTCGTTCACTAATTACTAGCTATTTTCTGGACCCTTTTAATGACAACTGCGCTAGTTATTTTTATCGGAGAATTTTCCACCTTACAACTTTGCAGAATATTGTTTATCTGCAAAACGTTAATTGAATAGTTATTAATTGGTTAAGAGATAGTATTATGATGCCCTAATCAAGCAGTTGCGCTGTCAGCAACTCTGTAATGTGCAGTAAAGCATAGTGGTCATGATTTTATACATAGAAAAAAATAATGAATTTTTCCTTTTCCAAAGGAAGTGTAAACAACGAATTGTTTACAATCTTGCATGTGCCATACAACCATGTTCTCAATCTGTCATACGACATACTAGATTCAGGGGTTATCTGGATTACATTTACATGAAATATCCCATTAATGTCTTAGCAGGGTATTGCCTATAGGCATGAAATATTCGATATTTCGATGATTTCGTATTTACATACAATTTAACCAAAATCTCGGCAACCCTCATTTTTGTTTGTTTTGAATTTTAACCGATATATCAGTTTGCTCATGCCGAGATTCCCAGCTAACTTAATGAGTTTCCAGTTTGACCCAGACCGAGATTATCGGTTAACATAATAAAGCCGAGATCGAAACCGAGAGGTCGGCTGTGTGGATCTCGTTTCAGAAAGCCGAGATTCGGCATATAATTCTTAGCGTATAACACAGAATATTCAATGTTTCTTTTTACCTGTGCAGCTTTCTATGTGTCCCAAGATGCTGTTAAGCAGCACATCCACGATATTCTTTTGTTGCTTGTTCGCCAGTGAAGGTCGTTCAACTAGCTCCTCATGGGAAAAACTAGGAAAACCTCATGTTCATCTCCTCCAAAGTCATCGTTAACATAGCTCTATCCAAGTTGGTCGGTGATCCCTCGAACTGATCGTGCGTTCGATCATAAATAGATAAAAAGAAACATTTAATTTTCTGCGTTATCTAATGCACATAAAGTGAATGCTATGCCTAATCTATAACTTAATGGGATTTTTCATGCCAATTTAAACCAGATATCGCTTGAATCAAGTCTGTTGTCTGGAAGATTGCGGAAAACATTGCATGCTGTATGAAAGATAGCAAACAATAACGTTGTTTACGCTTGCTTTGGCTTGAAATTAAAAGAGGAGAAATTTTACGCGTTTGTTAGGATTCATTATTTTTTCTGTGTAGCCAAAAACAAACAATTCTGCTGCATCTCGCTCGGACCAGCCGCAATGTCACCAATAACGTTCAACCAGCATGCCACCGATCATCAACTCCATTTAGGCAGGCCCTATGTACAGTATAGACACTCAAGTAATAGACCGGACAACGTGAGTCTGGCACAGTTGATGTATCCAAAACAACTGTCAAATCGTATGGGAAATGTTCGTTTTGGATACAAAATGGCGACGCAATCGAGCAATCTGTCATCAGTTCCAGTCCTACACAGTCCTCAGTGTTGTATATCAATACCCGATTCTGGAAATAATCCACCGTTGACTTCCCCGCTCGGAAGCCGAACTCCTTGTTAGACAGACCGTCTGTACCGCCCTACCCTCCTATTCCTACAACAATGATTTTGTCATTTGTAACTGTCGCCTCGTCCGCTTCCCTGCGGTACCGTTATCATCGCTCACGGGATTGGAAAGGTTGGGCGTTGCCGGCCATCTTTCCACCGCCATGACAACGTTATGGTTTGGGATACTGGAAAGCCGGACACTCCATTCTTTCGGAGTCCGACCACACTCTCTGCATCTCGACTCTGTCAACGAAAACGGATTTTACCAAGGGGCAAATGCACCTGTAATTACGTACAAATCACACACGCACGGATTCGTTCGTTGTTTCTGACTAACAAATGGTTGTTTTCTTCATTGCATTGATCTACTTTTAATTTTAAACAGTTTCACACCAAACTCTAAAAAATCAAAGGCCCCCGATATGTGACGACACTTACAGGGTGCGGCAGAAAATAATGCGAAAATGTTCAAACTTGAGTATTGGGTTAATTTGTGCAGCTAGTGACTAATTTCTGACGAAAGTGTATTTGTTTATGGTTACTTTCAAGTGCTGCATCCAAACATTCTATTTGTTGTATTGCAAATTCGTCAAAATGTTCGCGAAAGAAGTGATCACCAGTTTGTTGCTCGCCCAGAAGAAGCCGAAAGAGATGTGTGCCATTTGATAGTTTACCGCATAAAAAAGTCTCTGCAGGATGGTTCTAAGCAGCGGAAGCCGGTATGTGGACATCCGCGCTTTGCACGCACGCCGAGCGTGATCAAACCGGTCCGTGCAAAAATTGCTCGCAACCCTGTGCGTTCCATAAGAAAACTTGCAAAGGAAGCCAATATTTCGGAGAAATCCATGCGGAGAATCATCAAAGAAGACCTGCATGTATCTTCCAGAGCATCTTCAGAGTGGAACGCCACTTAATTACGGATCGGGTCAAGGAACTACCAGTGACTCGTTCCAAGAGATTGCTTTCCTTTTTGAAGAAGGAAAAAAATATAATCCTGTTCTCCGACGAAAAGCTTTTCAGCATCGTTGCTGTGGCGAACAGCCGCACGGACCGGTTCATTTCACCGCAGGAAATGGAGAACGTTCCGGAAAAAGTGAAATTCAAATTTCAAACCAAACATCCGGCTTTTTTATTGATGCTGGAATTAAAATAAATACCGAAGTGTATATCGGTATTTTAAAGGACTAAGTGCTTCCCTGGGTGAAGGCCAACTTCTCCGAGGACCAAAACGTTGTCCTACAGCAAGATGGAGCGCCGTGTCACTCGTCTAATCAAACCCAACAATGGTTGAACATGAAGTGTTGGCCGAAGGATGTGTGCCCCCCTAGCAGTCCAGATCTTAATCCGTTGGATTATCCGATTTGGGCATATTTTGAAGCAGAATGTTCAACATGGCTGGTAACAAGCCCAAATCTGGGAAGGAGCTGATGAAGACATTCCCTCCGATACACACGAACAAATGCAAAATACACGAAAGCAAAATTTTAGTGAACATCTTCAGCAGGTAGGCAGGCTGATGGTTTTCTAGATGATGTATTTGTAATCTTCAAAATGGCAGTAATAAACTGGTTATCTATCATGATTTATACATCGCATCATTAGCCCGATAGATAGAGCTTATGTTCGTATCATTAAAAGTGAAATGTGAAAGTGAAAATGTAGGAGTTTTAAACCTAACTCCGAACGACTGATTAGAACAGTCACCCCTGATCAAGCCGTTCCCTACCCTACGTTCTTGAGAATTTTTTATAAGTACATATATAAGAGTGCCAATGAAATGTATGTGAAACAAATTTCAAAAAACGACATTGTTCATAAGTTTTACAACCCCAAAATATGCTTCTATGCAAAAATTGCGCTCAATCGGACATGATTTAGGAGTGTCTCTAGTCGATTTGACATTTGTCTATATGGAAATGTTCCCCAAGGAAAAATCGAAAATCAAAAACTTCAAGATCTGATGATATAACGAGAAAAAAACGGTTTCTCTCTGAAAAAATGTTTGGGGCTTTTTGTTAGGGATCTGTTCATTATAGATTTTTAATTCCTGATATATTACCCTAAACAGCATCTTATAATCGATACCCAATATTTCATTGGCGTGGTTTTTCCAATAGGGGGGATATAAAAAATATGAAATTATTCAGAAAATCATTTTGACTACAACAACTACCTTAGTGGAAGAACCATCCGATGAGATTCACACACCGATTATAAAATTCTCTTCAGGGTAATAGGTAGGTAACGACTTAAGCACCCGAGACCCTATTCCAGCTACGGGGTTAACGTTAACCTACAAGGCTCATTTTTGCAGTATGGTGCTCCATCTAGTGAAGCACCATACTGCAAAAATGAGCGTTATAGGTTAACGCTAACCCCGTGCTTGGAATAGGGTCTCGGGGTGCTTAAGTCGTTACCTACCTATATCAGGAATTATAGTGCTTGAAAGAAACGTAATTTTTGCGTTTATCTAATGCACATAAATGGCATGCAAGATTTAAACAGATAACGCCTGAATCTATAGTGTGCTGTTTGAAAGATTGGAAGGAAGCGATTTCGTTGCTAACGCTTGTTTTGGCTTACAACAATGATGTTTATATGAGGTCCGACTTGTAAACATTTCTGAGCAAGCGAGAGGTGACGTCACACTACCATAACATTTTTAGAACATGTATGGAATTAAAGGAAATGATCAATTTAAAACGTTTGATGACTTTATCGTTGAGATAAACTGAACCATAAGCTTCCTATTTAATAACCCCTTCCTTCCCAGAAAGATTCTCGATGTATTGAAATGCAAAAATACGTTATTTTCATGTAGAGCAAAACATATACCGTGAATTCGGGTGAAATTGATCAGTGATGACCAACAAAAAGAAGCCCAATATTGCTACTTAAATAAAGCCTATCCAAACTAAAGCTGTTATGTCCGGCATAATTGAATCAATGATTGTAGTTAATTGGCTTTTAACTACCAACAGTTTTTTTATTTAATTTTGCTACTTTTCAATTTTTTCAAACTTTTAATTTTTGAATAAAACTTCTTTTCAAAAACGCAGTCGAGAGTATTAAAAAAACATGTAACATGACTTGTATTATTTTACTATTATCTTACTTTTCATTGAACATTAACAAGAACCAAAAATTGTAGTAAAATTAGCTTAATTCAATTATTGAAGAAAAAACAATACACTTTTTAACATCCACCAGCAAGACAAGTTCAAATTTTTGAGGAAAACGTCTTAGTTTAATAAAGTTTCAAATTGTAATTTGAAAATTGACCAAATTTTACCGATAGCCCAGTAGTGGTAAGCGCAATTGTTTCCCGTCCCAGAGGGTCTTGAATCAATTCTAGTCGGTACCGTAGAGATTTTGATCACGTGTAAAGCCGTAAGGGCCGGCCCATGTGTTGATGGATTCAATCTGTAGGATCCAGGTGAAGTCATCTCCTTAGTGTTGGTGTTTGGACCCGGACAGAAAATAGACCGACGGAAAATAAATTAAGATCAATCAAAAAAACATTCTTTATCCATAATGTCGTCTTGATTTCTATGTAATCAATTTCACCCGGAATAGAATATTTGTATTATAATGAAATACACTTGTTGTGCCTTAAAAATATTCTTTCATACGTAGTTAAACTTTTATTGGCGGCTAGTGTATACAACAGTACTTATTTAAAATGAAATTGCCTACTAATATATTCTTCTACCGAACGGTATTCCAAAAAATCGGCAAAAGTGATCAATTTCACCCGAATTCACGGTACCATATTCTGTTTCGTCCCTATCCTATGTATGATAGTACTCACAATTGTAAGAGTAAACAAAAATGTGTGGATCAATGTCTAGTTGTAACATGAATTAGAAAAGAAACAAAACAACAACAACTATCTTCCACGAACTTCATCCTTCGGAAGTTAGTGCTATTTGACGGAAAGACTATCTTTGGTAATGCGTAACTTGTTACGGAAAACTTTTTTCAGTGCAAATCAAACCATTACTGTAGAAACTCAAGTGAAAAGCGAACAAATTATTGGAAAAAAATGTTGATCACTTTCTTTGAGAAACAGAATATATACAAGGAGATTTACGTCACCACTTCGATGACCCTCGATGATTTTCTATGCCAACCATAAGCATTACCATGCGACACTACAGTTACTACAAGTTTCATCATTTCACTAATACATGCAAGCTCCTTGGGTCGGACCTGTATAAATGTTATTGAGCTTACATGTGAACGAGGGAGCGTCTGTTAAAATTCATTATTTTTGTCGGTGTATAGCTTAAGCTAGCTAAGCTTGACTGACTCACGTATCAATAGTTGCTACTCCGTGATTGATCAGTATCAGTTGAATTGCACAATGAATCAGCTGAATAGGGCTGGGAGTAACCGTTATTCTCGCTGTACAAGTTTCAGTGACTCCATTGCTTTAATAATCAATAACGGCGCCGGCCACGTCCTTGCAATCAGGTGGGAATAGGGAAGGAAAGTTAGTGTGGCCTTTCCTGTTTAGGGATAATATTTACCTCTGTATCCCCACAAAGTGTCACAGGAAGGAGGTTTTTCTATGTTAGTAGGGTAGGGCTCAATAGATCTGGATTCACCTTGATAAGTGATGTGATCATATAATATAATTCATTTAATTCAGGGGACAAAAAGATAACAATTACCTGTTTCGCTCTGCATTACCACAGTGCAGAGCACTTACCAACTCTCAATTGTCTGAAAATCCCTTGCTAGGTCCAACGGGTTAGCATTCTGCTTCTTCCGCGGTACCTAAATGATGTCTATTCAAAACGGTCAAGCTTGTCCCATATGACATTGCAGGTAACGAAAGTAGCAACTTCCAACCTGTCAACATCGTCGCTACCTCTTCATTATCATCAGAATATCCACCTGCTCCGGTGAATGCTTGACCGAAATTCCCGCCACCGTAGCCATTCCCGGCTCAACAGGCCTGCACCAGTCTGCCAAACCTAACTCCAGGACTCGGGAAAATCTCCCCGGACACTCGGCACCCCACAAACACCGATGCTCGGCAAACCCCTCCCGGCAAACCAGCTCCACCACAGACCAGCCCCACCACCGGCATGGCATCGCTGTAGATACAGTTCCAACTGTGGAACTGTATCCACAGCAACGCCACGCCGGCAATGGCACGGTCCACCAAGAAAAGTCCGCCGAACATCGGTGCCTGCAGGATACCGGGCTTCCGGAGAGACCACAAAGACTCCCGGAGCCGAGCCTGGCAGACAGGCACGTCAAGGTTGTCAATATTGTCAATTGCATTTTTCGATAACTAATTATCATTCCTCTTCGGAAAAACGGCAAATAAATCAGTGAAATGGAAAGCGCTCACCCGGATAATCGGTTCGATTTCGAAATCCATTTACACCGAATTTTAGTTTTATTC
>JASCZW010007779.1:0-74734 GCA_034211315.2 Aedes japonicus
GGTGCCAAAAAAATCGACTTTTCGAATTTCAAAAACGGGTAGTGCTCAAAAGTTTCGTCTCCTCAAAAAAGTCCCCATGCAAAATTTGAGCTCAATCGGACTTCGTTAAGTGTTGGACCAAAGCGGTCAAAGTTTGACTTTTTGAAACACGAAAATTCGAAAAATTTCCGAAGGAAGTACGTGAAAATTCCGAAATCGATTTTTGTTTTTGATGCCAAATGTCTTAGAAATGCATGAAACGTCGAGATCTGGTGTTATCTCGAAAAAAATTTTTGAAAAAATTGACTTTTTGGGACTTAGAAATTTTTTGAGGTGGAGGAGTGAAATGAATTTGATATGGAGGATTTGAATTCAATTGCTGAGATATCCATGGCAATAGTACTGAAACATGTCTTATATCATCGTTGGCAACTGCTAGCATATTATATGTGATATTTCATTAGGGTGGTTCACTTGTTTTGCATTAGGGTGGTCCATTTTATAGAAAAATAAAAAAAATAAGATAATAGTATCAAAACATCTCTTATATAATCGTAAGCCATTATCAATATTAAATATATGATATTTCATTAGGATGGTTCATTTATTTTCCATTAGGGTGGTCCTTTGAGTTGGAAATTAAAAGCAACAAAATATTTCCAGCAAATTTACCAGTCAATATTTTTTGTATAGTTTGAAACCATGATTCTTTTTTGGCATACTACACTTCGTTAAAATATTTTTATTATGTTTTTTTTAATAGTTAACAAAAATGTGCCGTTACCAAAATATGGACAAAAATAAGGAAAAAACGATTTTTGATGTACCCAAATTATTACAATAGCTTGATAGGCGACTACGAAGTGCAACAAAAGTTTTTTGTTTATCTTTTCTAAAGAGGTTCTTGGCGTTGGACTGCTTCATTTCCGAGAAACACAAGTAGGTACGTTATAGGGGATCAAAACAAAAGTACGTTACCTGCCGCTTGCTGTGGTATACGCGCTTCGGTAGTGACAACGTCTGCTTCGAATGCTTTTTGTTCTGAAGTGTTATCTACCCAAACAAAATATAAGCTACCCGTAGGCAACGAATACGTCCCAAGCGAGCAGTTTTGAAAGACTGAGTAGGTAATGAAATGGCCACACATTTGGTATATAAGGAATTGTTATTTTTAGTTTTACTCATTCAGTATTTTTATATTTGAACGAGTAACCGCGGTCTAGTCAACAGTTTTTTGTTTTTCAAAATGGAGGATATTCGGCTAGTTGGAAAATACCTACCTTTGTTCCCCGAATCTTCGAATTTGCCTACATACAACGAAGTTTTCCGGAAATTCATGTTTCATTTGCGAGCAGAGAAGCAAAAGACTAAACCAAGTGCACAATTAACAATACAAGCTTTGAAAGTATCATGGAATAAAAAGCATTTGAACCATTTGCTCGACGACAGGACAGTGCAACATAAAATCTTGCGGTACTACGAAACTTGGAAAATCTTGCAGAAGCGCAAGCTAAGAATGTCGGCGAGAGAAATTGAGAAGAGAAAGGATTTCTCTGATTCATTGCAGAACCTTTTCGATATCGGGAAGAGGTATAAACCGAAGAATAAAGTAGAAAGAAAAGCATATCGGTATTTGCAAGAACAACGAGAACTAACTCTTCCAACAACAAGTGAGTCTTTTCCAACGGCAACTATCTCGTGTAGTGATTTTGAGGAGGAAGAAACAGCAGAGGCGACAACAGAGACTAATCCACGAACAAGTGAGCAGGAAGAAGCAAGTCTACAGGAAAGAAAACATTTAACTGCTAGTGATTTCGAGTCCTCATCTCAAACCCAGAGTGAGTCCGTTCCTTCTATCAGTACTATCGGCGAAGATTTTCAGATACCGGGTAAGTGTAAATTGAATTAATTTCAAATATGTTTTAAAATGTTTTTCGTGGTTAACAAACGATTGATTCTTAAATTTTCTTCTAGGTCCTTCCAAATCGTCTTCAACTTCTAAATCACCATTAAAAAATGTCATTACTGTCGATGTGGCTGCTGCTTTGGACCGCTGCAAAGTGAGTGATCGAAATGCGGTATTTCTAATATCATCTATAGCGAAATCATTGGGGCACGACGTTTCAACATTAGTGTTAAACAAAGAGTCCATTAGGAATTCAAGAAAAGAAATTCGTGTGCAAAAGCAGAACGAGCTGAGAGCAACATTTAAGCCACAGGTTAACTTAACAGTTCATTGGGATTCAAAACTGCTTCCTAGTATATTGTCGTCTAAAGCCACCCCAAAACTGAACGATTGGCTATAGTTGTATCTGGTGAAGGCATCCGTAAGCTGTTAGCTGTTCCTCCCATCCAAAATTCAACAGGAATAGAACAAGCAGAAGCGGTGTACAATGCAGTTGTCGATTGGGATCTTGAAGACAGGTAATTTCTATTAGTTTCAATATTATTATTGATAATTTTTAAATTATACCGTTATTCCGTGTTTTAGGGTTATGTTTACATAATTTGATACCACTGCGTCAAACACTGGTCGAAAGAAAGGAGCGTGTCAACATCTTGACAAAATGTTTAAAAGACAGCTGATTGGACTTCCCTGTAGACATCACATACACGAGCTGTTAGTTGGCAAGGCATTCAAGGCACTACAATTTGAAACTGCACAATCTCCAAATGTTGAGATTTTTAAGCGGTTTCAGACGGAATGGCACCGTTTAGAAAAGAGCTCATACCATTCTGGTGTTAATGATGTATTCGTTAAATCATCAATAACAGCCAACGAGAGGGTGGATCTCTTGAATTTTTTTGAGCGACAATTAAAAGAACAACATCACCGCGAAGATTATCGCGAAGTTATTCAGCTTACGCTTATATTTTTGGGTGGAAAAATTAAAGAACATTTTAAAATTAGAGCTCCTGGTGCTTTCCATAATGCAAGATGGATGGCAAAAATTATTTATTCACTACAAATGTTCCTTTACCGACACACTTTTGCGTTACCTAAGGCAACTCAACAACAGTTAGCACGATTTAATGTATTCATTGTAAAAGTATATTTGAAAAACTGGTTTCTGTCTACGTGTGCTGCAATGTCTGCAAACAATGACCTTAATTTGATAAAATCGCTTAAAATCTACGAAGCTGTTGACGAAGAAGTTGCTAAAGCAGTATATAAAGGGTTCTTGAAACATCTGCAGTATTTGGATAGCAATCTCATCGGATTGTGTTTATTTGATGAAACGTTGGATATCGCAGATAAAAAAAATATATTGAAGCCTTACATACATCAGGTAATTATTTTGTTCAATTCGATGTACGCAGAACATTATATTTCTAACAATATTTTTATTTTCAGCTAACAAAACAAATGTGTGTGCTAAATCCATAGTCGAATCAAACGACGTTTCAACACTACAGCTGCACTCATTTGTTCAAGGCAGTCAGCATACTAAAAACTTGTTATGTGCTCTAGAGATTCCGGAATCATTGTTGGAAACTGATATTACGCAGTGGAATAGCAAACAAGAATATGAAAATGCCATTAAACGAATTAAAAGCTTGGAAGTAGTAAATGACAATGCAGAACGAGGTATTGCATTAATCAAAACATATAATTCGAAATTGTCAACGGATGAAGATCAGAAACAGTTTATTTTGCACTTAGTTGAAGAACATCGAACAATGTATAAAAGTTCAAAAAAATCAGATGTAATTTAAGAAAATATATGCGATGCAATGTACCAAAAACCTAGCAACATGAATTTTGGAAATATCACAATATCGTTCCCTCCCTTTCGTTACGTGTCTTTTGTCACAACCATTGAAAAGGTTAGTTATATCTGCAAATACCGTATTAATGAGATAGTTCCCCATCTTAGGGGTCCAACAAACAATTTTAGCTGACTAAACTCTTCTTTCTCATATAAACAGCTGAATAAACGTTTACTCGGTCAAAATTGTTAATTAGGTTGCAGTCGAAGACTTCCCACTCTACAATATTCGGTAAATGTAGGATAGATAACTCTGAAATTTTTAATCTTAGCTTGCAACGACGGTGCAAAACAGAAATAAGAAACTCACTGATGCACAATGCTTAATCTCTAAGATTAGTATTAGACGAGGGCACCGATCTGTTTCACCTTAAAGAAGCGTCGCATTCCGAATGTAAGTTTCGCAAAAGTTTCCAAAAGGACCACAAAGAGAGCGTCTCTAGTAAATAATTCTCTTTGGTAGTCCGTACGCTAATCTTACAGTCTGTGGATAGAAATCGGTTGAAATTATTATATTGATGCACTAATTAATGAAAAAGAACGAAAGAAGCGAATTTCTCATTGTAAGATAGGTAATATTGAAAAGTTTTGTGAGAAATCATTAAGCTTTCTGACGTCTATCATCTTTCTCTTTCAAGCACGTAGAAAGAATAGGATTGTTTTCATACGTTTTTTGTTTTTTTCGTATGTAAGCAATCTATTCTTTCTACCTGCTGGAAGAGAAAGATGATAGACGTGAAAAGCTTAATGGTTTTAACCTATACGAAAAATATTGACTGGTTAAAGCGCTATTCGCATTACAACGGGCCCGACGCGGGCGAGACCCGCCGGGGTAATATTTTGAAATGATTGCTTGGATTTTGTATGTGACTGTTCTCACTACGCTGATGTGCCGTGCTGGGCGTGCCGTGCCAACATATTGAGAATGCTCACATACAAAACCCAAGCAATCATTTCAAAATATTACAGGCGGGCCTCGCCCGCGCCAGGCCCATGTAATGCGAATAGCGTTTAAATTTGCTGGAAATATTTTTTATAGTTCTTAACGACCCTAATGGAAAATAACTGAGCCACCCTAATGAAATATCATATATTTAATATTGATAATGGCTTACGATTATATAAGAGATGTTTTGATACTATTATCTTATTTTTTTATTTTTCTATAAAATGGACCACCCTAATGCAAAACAAGTGAACCACCCTAATGAAATATCACATATAATATGCTAGCAGTTGCCAACGATGATATCAGACATGTTTCAGTACTATTGCCATGGATATCTCAGCAATTGAATTCAAATCCTCCATATCAAATTCATTTCACTCCTCCACCTCAAAAAATTTCCAAGTCCCAAAAAGTCAATTTTTTTCAAAAAAAATTTTTTCGGGATAACACTAGATCTCGACGCATTTCTAAGACATTTGGCATCAAAAACAAAAAATCGATTTCGGAATTTTCACGTACCCCCCCCTTGGGAAATTTTTCGTGTTTCAAAAATGTCAAACTTTGACCGCTTTGGTCCAACACTTAACGAAGTCCGATTGAGCTCAAATTTTGCATGGGGACTTTTTTTGAGGAGACGAAACTTTTGAGCACTACCCGTTTTTGAAATTCGATGGTCAATTTTTTCCCATACATGCCATTGGCACCCTAATATATATATTTATATATATATATATATATATTACTTATAACCAGAACAAATACTACTATGTTTTGCTTAAAGCCAAAACAAAAAACATCAAAATGAATGTCTGTACCTGTAATCTGTAAATTTGTGGTTATTCTCTTTTTTATCATTTCGTGGATAAAATTGTAAATGAATGTTGGTTTGAAATCTCACGTTAATGTAGATTCTTGATCCTGCGACTTCACACTAATACAACGAAGATAAAAACATTAAGAGTTGAGTTGTGGGCTGTACTACCAAAATATAGTATCTATTACACACACGGATCATGAACAAAGGGACAATCTTCTCTTATTTTTATCATAACACAAACACTAGAATATGTACATGTGATCATCAAGGAAAGTTAGCTTTGCTTCTCCTTTCTTTGAGACCTCTTCAATAGATTTTCAATCACCATCTTAACCATTGCCAAAGCAGTGAAGATTAACAAAAGTGTAACTAAAACTACAAATACGACAACATCATAGCAGTACTTCCTAATCCAATGCAAGTTTACCGTACTTGGCTGTAGCATATCACTGTCAGGATTCCGAAGAACCCATTCAATCCACCAAACAGCACGCTGAAGTGGAGTTTCAGGTTGATCTCGAAACAGTCTCGACAATCGTTTCATATTATCACTGTAGCTAGAGTTGGCAAGAATATCCGTAATAGCATCTACAAGATCAGCTGCAGCCATATACTGAACCATAAGTCTCTTTGCCACTCCAAGAGATACACAATAGTTTATATTACGAAACTGATCAGCAAATAGTGGAAACCCAATAATTGGCACTCCATTCCAAATCGCTTCCTGCGTGCTCAGCAGACCGCTATGAGTGATGAATAGTTTAATGTTTGGATGAGCTAGTAGATCATTCTGCGGCATCCAAGCCCTAATGTACACATTTTCAGGAACTTTCATCGGCAGTTTAGATTCGTCTGATTCAAACTTCCATAGGAATCGGTACTGAGGCAAGGCCTTCATTGCTGTGAGAATTTCTCGAATGCGATCTGCACCAAGCGTATCACTTCTGGCATTTGAACCGAGTGAGAATAATATGAAACCATTTTTGGCATTGGTCACAATTCGGTTTAAATCTTCTGGAAGAGGCTTAGATTTTTGAATCTGCATTCCACCAACAGGAATTACATTCGGCATAAGTGGCTCCTTGTACTGAATCAGTGGATTGGTATTGATGAATAGCAGCCTGATACTGCTTTGCAGGTCTTTTGCACTCGGTGCATTCGGAAATATTTGCTTGATGATGCGATCAGCTTCAGGATACAGGTACACATCTTTTGAAATGATTTCATATAAATCATAAAACCAGTTTTGTAGTCGCTCCAAAAATGTCATCGCAACGGGGACATCGTAGGAATGATTCGGAATCGTTCCCGAATAAGCATACGATCCGATTAATGGAGACGACGTGGCCAACGCATTGTACGGCGCTGATGGAATGTAAGGGGGGTTTCCAAACCGGTGCATCAGCAGAGACGCCAAACATGGACCAAACATGTAATCACTCATGAATAGATCAAACTTGAACTCCTCTGGATAGTTCATCAACTGTTTGAAGCCATTCGATTTAATTCCCGCTTTACAGCATATGATTGAGAACTCATCCAAAAATTGCAGTAAGTCCAGTGGTTTTTTATGCATTTCGAAAAAATCCAGCCGATTGCGATTAGTCGTGTTATAAATTTCACTGTAAATATTTTCCAGATGAATATAGGACACTTTTTTCGGTGGATTCTTTTCGACATCGGGACTAACGATGGTTATATTATGACCCCTCTCCGCTAGAGTATTCATCAACGGACGGAACCTGATAAGTTAAAAAAAAACACTATCAGCTGTAGTTCAACGTTTTTTTAATTAATGACTTACCAAATAGAATGGCTAGGTGATGGAACTCCTGACAGCAGAAGAATATTAGCTCCCGTAACTAATGTAAGAACAACCGTGAACACTACAAAAATACGAGCGGAGTGCTTCATGATACCATACAATTAGTCTTGTCAATATCAAGTATAAGGAAAGGAATGAAGACATTTTAGCACCATGAATGTATTTTTATGGAAGTTCTCACCTACAATGAAATGACAAGGCATTAAAATTTTTGTTTGCATCTTGCGTAGTAAAATTATCACTCTTATCTATCACAGACTACTTTTAATAGTGCATGCATGTCTTGCACGTGAACCGTCAGCTACTGTCGCATAGATAAATGATGACATGCGATATTTGAAGTATAGCGACCAATAATGCAATTGAGATAAATGAGGAGCATCTCTGAGCTATACAATTCGGAACTGGTATCTAATAAGCATATTCTATTGCTCCATGTTCTATTTTTGCATTTTTTTTAACTGATGTTTTATGTTTGTTATCATTGACAGAATACAGAAATACATTTGCTAATGTGCTTTATATTGGGCTGCTTTCTTCATCATTGGAGTGTGAAATAATGGACAATGTACTTGCCCCACAATCATACTAATGCAAAAATGGTACCTGGCATAAAAAGCTCTCAATTAATAACTGTGGCAGTGTATTAAGAACAAAAGGTTGAGAGCAAACAATAAGCGAATTGTAAATGTAATAAGCTTGAAATGCTAAAGAAGAAGAAATACTGAGACGGGAGGGTGCATCAAGGCATCATTGAAGTTGCAATTGGACAATGGAGTGGACAGCCAACCGAAGTCAAGGAAACCCCCTGTCTATCATTTATGATTGGTACATTCCACTCCAACAGTTGTAATTAATTTGAAACGCCTTTCTCTAACAAACCCTATGGTGGAAAGCTTAATTGAATTGCTTATTTTGTTCTTCGTTTTATTGTATCATACTGCAGGAAGGAGATTCTCTTAGTTTCGCAGATTTCACGTTAGTGTCTCTGCTTACGGGCCTGCCCAACCCTTTTGGCCCTTCATACAGCAGTCTGTTGAATTTAGAACGTAAATAAAGCATGATCTCTCTGTTAAGTGGAACCACATGCAGGGCAACCCACGCTAGGATGGTGGTTTCCTACATATATACATACATTTATTATTCGAAGTTAACGTACAATGAATAAACAAGTGTATGGTGTCGTTATCAGTGGAGACATCTTTGGATAGGCGCAATTTACTTTAAACTTACAGTCTTCAAAATTGCATCACGACAAATCTTATTTTGGGCATTTGGGCTTGTTCCAAAACGTCCTTAGAAAACTGTCGCGAATCTGGTGATGTGTCTCAGAAAACAGTCTCAAATGTAATCAACATGTTTCTGCAGACCAAATTAGTCGAAAAAATCCCGACAAAACCGGCTAAAGTGAGATGTAATATTAAGCCATACAAAGCGCACACAGATAAAAAAAAAACATTGAATTTTCTGGGTTAGCTAATGTACATAAAAAGGAATGCTTGATTTGGCAGAAAATAATGGGATATTTCATGTAAATTGAAGCCAGACAACTCCTGAATCTAGTCTGTTGT
The DNA here is from genome assembly GCA_034211315.2 of Aedes japonicus. NCBI lineage: Eukaryota > Metazoa > Arthropoda > Insecta > Diptera > Culicidae > Aedes > Aedes japonicus. The sequence goes on from JASCZW010007779.1 coordinate 8,912, forward strand.
ATGGAAGATAGCAAACATTGTTGCGCATGAAAGATTGCAAACAATTTCGTTGTGTACGCCACTTGTGGCTTGGAATTAAACGCTTGTTAGAATTAATAATTTGTTTCTGTGCATAAGAAACCTCGTTGGAACGATAAAGGACTAGAAAAGGCGAAACGTTGGTCCCGATACTATAACCAAACATACAGGTTGTATTGTGAAGGATGAGATATATGCCAAGGCCGGTTTTTCACAAATTCCTGGAAATAAATTTACACCACATAAGATGAAGGAAACGTGAAGCCCAGTTTATGGGCAAGTCATCTGTACATGCGGAAAATTCACCCATCCATTTATCACACGAGGGAATATGACCAGCACGCAGAAAAAAGGACCGTCATAAGAAACATATTCCAGGTAAATCTAAACATAAACTTATTGAATTTTTGGTGCAAACATAAACTTGCTTCATTTCAAACAGGTTCTATGTTTAAACCCAACGAAATCGAAGATAGAACTAATAAATCTATACGTTGTTTTCTGCAACGACCCACGGACCTACGGTCATATTTAGTTGCAGTAACTTAATTATGACTTAGCAAGTTGCATTTATGAAATTTCAACCGAATGGTAACATGTATGCTACTAGGGAAAACTGATTTGAACTTTTCATGAAGCTACCTCCGTATTTAATGCTACACGCGTAACTGTCAAAAGCATAAACCATTTGTTGACACAGAAAGAACATTTGTTCATTATACGAAAACAATACAAAGAGCTACAAGTAATTTGTTACAAATAAAAAAAAACTATCTAACTTTATCGGTACAAAATATAGTTGAAAAAAAAAGCGCAACAACGAGGAACATTTATTTTTTTATGTTTCTGACATGGTCATGTACTACTTACATGTTCTTGTACTACTAATAGCCTCTACTTTGGGAAGGGCTGTTTTGAGTCCGTGATTAATCTCACTAAACCATGTTGACTCGTGAGATGTTACTTGCTTAATGTGCATGTGGTTCTAACTCTCAACAGCGCTTTAATTTTTATTTTGGGATAAATTAATGGACCCCGCCCAAACACCAAAATTTCTAGACAAAATAGTCAAAAGGTCGAGAGGTCGGTATAACTGTAAGCAATTACATCACAGAGAACAGACATTGATGTCCATATACCCTTTCTTAAAAAACGTGTGTAAAAGTAAATATGGGCAGCCGGTATAAAAAGCAAATTCAGAGAAAAAAAAAACAAAAAATTTCAGGTTATGTGCTAGGCTATTTATTGAAAAAACATTAACATGACTGTTATCGCACAACTGCAGCGCCGCCTACCAGGAGCATAACGACATACATTTGAAATGTTGGTTTAAAGTTTTACACAAGTAGCAGACCGAAGATGAACGTCTGTTCTCTGTGATTAGATCTAGCGTATGTTTTTCTGGGATTTGCTTGCTTCCACAAACAAAACAGCACCAGAAGCAGATAGAGGGTCATACTCTAATTATTATGTTTAGTATTCTCCGTGCGTGGAGTAACGATTATGATGTAGAAGGAACAACTCCTTCTACATCAGATAGAGGGGGTGATTACCTTCCCGTTGGTAATGGTAAAGATGCATCGATGATTGAAATAAACATCATGTTACATTTATTTTAAACATATTAATAATAAGAATAAACGGATACAAGATTTTTGTTTTGTTTTAACAATATTTGGTTGTAGAAGAAGATGTTCGCACATCACCATGAGGCACCAAGAGTGGACAGTAATGTTTGCTAGAATAAAAGATATGAAGAGAAAGTGTTGAAAGTTCCGTCAGTGTACGGTAGGTTGGAAATAGAATAGAAGCATTGGAAATTGAGCGAAAGGGCATGGATAAAGTAGTACTCGAACCAAGGACGTTACCTTTGCCGAACATCCCACTGCGGGGTAGGTCAAGGCACGGACGAATCCGCACTCATGTACTACTAATAGCTTTATGATAGTTTCTAGCGGTCGTGTGTGCACTCTGTTTTGATACGCACATAGGAGAGGAACTCTCTCCTTTTTGGGTTTGTTTTGATTAGCAACGATTCTGGTCCCCACCAGTATAATTAATGGTTACCACCAATTATGGGTTTTTCATACTCTAATTGTTATGTTTTGTATTCTCCGTGCCGTGGAATGACGAAATTTGTATCCATGAGAAACATTTACATCCAACCGTGCCTTACAAAGCATCTGTTCGCTTTTTTGAGACAATATTCTCGAGTAATTCTGTTTTGGCCAGATTTGGCCTCTTGCCACTACTCAACAGCGACTAAGAAATGGTACGAGGATAGTAAGATCATTGTGATGCCGCGTTACATAAATCTTTCAAGTTGCCCAGACGTTCGACCAATTGACCGATAGTCAGCACTGCTGTAAAATAGGAGTAGAATCAAAATCAGTTCAAGGCCTCAAAAAGAAAACTTAGTGAGACTTACTGAAAAAAGGCTTATAAAACCGGGGGTGAAAAGATTGACCAAACTTTAATGGAAGGAGTTGAATCAAAAGTCCGTACGTTTGGACGTGAAGGTGAAATTGCAATGAGAGCGGAGATGTAAAGGAATGTACTTGAGCAAAATAAAGGTTGAAACACAAATTAGTTGGGAATAATTATTGGCTATTATTCATATTAATGATAGAAAATCCGGACACGCTTTATCCTGTACGTGGTATTCTATAAAGATCAAACTAAATAGGCTTTGTGCACAAATTACGTAACGCATGAAGGGGGGAGGGGGGTTGAGCAACCGTTACTTATTGTGACATAGGGGGGAGGGGGGGTTTTAAAATCGTTACGTAACAAAAATTCCAATTGGATTTTTTTTAAAAAAAGTGAATAACCAATTTGCATCAATTAAATTTCCTGTGTGCCAAGCAAAGTAGCAAGCAGCAAGTAGCCTGTTTATGTGGTGGGTTCATCCGTACCTTGACCTACCCCGCAGTGGGATGTTAGGCAATAGTAACGTCCTTGGTTCAAGTACTACGTTACCCATGCTTTTAGGCTCAATTTCCAATACTTCTATTCTATTTCCAACCTACCGTACGCTGACGGGACTTTCAACACTTTCTCTTCATATATTTTATTCTAGCAAACATTACTGTCCACTCTTAGTGATTCATGGTGATGAGCGAACATCTCCTTCAACATCAAGTAGAAAAGGGTTGATTTATACTAGTTGAGAAGAAAAATTCTAAGAAATACGTCAAATGAAGGGTTTTACTCTATATTTTGAAGAAAAAAATTCGAAATTGTTCCAAAACTTTGTTTTTGCCATAATAGAAACACATTTATGGCCAAGTGGTGCATCTGAAATTTTAAGAAAAATGGATTAAGCCTATCTTTTGATTTCCGACTAAATTCTAAAGCTTCGATAAATGGAGACGTACACTGAAAATTAATTTTCGTAAATTAGCTTTCACTCGTTTCGTAAACATGAATTATGCACATAAAACAAATGCCTCGTAAATTATATGAAACATTCATATTGCTTGTCTTCTAACAAAACGCTATCATTACACCTTTTTTGTACAATGCACAAAATTAATTTCGTGAAGAGCAGAATAACTGCTCGTGATTGCTTTTTTTTTCAAATATATTTTGAGCCGATAAAGTAGAACTGCCAGTCATTCATGCGTCCACCCAAGAGCCGTTTCTTTGTTATTGGTAACAAATTACTCGTAGCTATTTGTATTATTTTCTTAGAATGAACGAATGTTCTTTTTGTGTCTAGAAATGCTTTGTGCTTTTGACAGTTGCACTTGTGTCTTTTGATACGAAGGCACCTTCGTAGAAAGTACAAATCAGTTTCGTTGCAGAAAGTAATATAAACGAAAATTAATTTTCAGTGTACTATTTAAGTGTGATCAACTAAACGAAAGGTATCTTATGACGATTTGCATCACCAATTGGCGCAATTTTCCATAAATCGTACATCTACACGCTGAGAAATATAATGTTCTGTATAGATTCAACAAATTTTATAAATTTTATTGTTGACTCACGATTTCATTTTTGAACCAACATTAATTTTGTTTTGTTTCTAAAAGCGCTCCAAAGGAAGTTTCTATTGTAAACAAAAAACATTTATTGTTGAACAAAACACTAAGATTTTTGGAAACAATGCACCTTTGCGTTAATTCGACCAAACCGTATGTTAAAAAAAAATATGTTTTTTTTTAAATATTCCATTGAAATAATAAGAAATTTTGTTGATTTTTTTGTTGATTGTTGATTCTACCAAATTATGTTGTTAAATCAATAATAATTTCTGTTAGAAATATTATTTGACTAACAATATTGGATTCGATACGAAATTTTATTGTTTCAAATATATGATTGCGTTCAATCACCCAATATGAATGACATCAAATGAACTTGTTGCTGCGTCTGTCGTTCTATTATGTTTCTGCCGTCATGAATTAGTCGTACATAGCGCGCCCTTATTCATGCACTGCCTGGAGCAAAAGGAAAACTCTGTAGTAAATATAATTAATTATAATTAGAATATAATAACTGCAATAGGTCAATATTATGCATTTCATCAAATACGGTTGATTTAAGGGATATGAATAACACTTTTTTATGATACTTTAAATAATTTAAAGATATTTGAATAAACTTGTTGAACTAATATTTGTAACAGTTTTAAGAACATTCATTAACCTGAATAAATGCAGTACAATGAGTGCAATGTTTTTCGTAATCTTTATACTAGCTTTAAGATACTTAAATGAAATTAATTGAATGATGCTTGCAATCTTTACTAATTTCAAGTATATTAGAATTAAACATAAAAGCAACAACAATAACAGTTTTTGTAATGATTTTATCACGATTGAGAAATGGAGGGGGGAGGGGTTCCATGAGCGTTACGTAATTAAAGGGGGGAGTCTGGTACCGCGTTACTTATTGTTTCATAGGGGGGAGGGGGTCCAAAATCCCGGTTTTTTGCGTTACGTAATTTGTGCACAAAGGCATACCCACTAATCTACTAACCCCTCAAAGCGGCTAGCATAAAATCGTTGAGTACCGAGAAAAAGTGAGAAAGAGACAAAGAAAATAAACAAAGAGAAGTGTGTAGGTCTTCGAGGGAAGAGAGTAAGGAGTGAGCAATGGAGAGAAGAGAGTCGGATGAGCCGTTCTTCGAGCAGATGGAAAGATAGTCAGCCGAGAATAAAGATACTGTTCGCAAGTCTAGGTACTAGTCAGATATTGAAGTAGTCCCCGATAAAGGTCCCGAAGAGGTTCCGATAAGATCCCGCAGGTTCACCCACGCTTACTGGAGTTCAATATCCAATTGGCAATAGCCTCATTTGTGTGTACGTGAAACTGAGCGGTATATATTGAAATCGAAAGGAATTTAGGAAGTGTAGAGGAGAAGAAGTACCAAAGAATACCAAGGATAGTGAGAACCTTCATACTGTCGAAAAAGCCGGCATACCATACAACCTCTAGTTTGGTGGATTGGCTGTTTTTGGCACGTATTTGACCTCTTGACCTCTAGGCCAAAACAGAGCTGAAAAGGCTTCTGGCTTCTGATAAGCGGTAGCAACCGCTTTTGCAGAAATTCTTTCTCGTACACATCCTAAATTATAGTGCCAATAAAGACGAAACGTTTAGATTTTTAACCACAAATACATAGGGCCTGTTAAATCAAATACTTCTTATAGAATTTGGACACCTTCTTTGCCAGAAAATGCTCGGCAACGGCGTTTTTTTGTATTATGGTATAAAAAGCCAGCAGAAGCTGTTTAAAGTCATCGAGTACATATGTTTCGTCATCCAGTATGATACAAGACAATATGTTTGCTAAAAAAAATGGTGTAAAACGCCTTAGCACGATATTATGCAGTGTAATTTTGCTCGATTGGACACCTTTTGCACTTTGCACGATTGCATTTTGCACGTTTGGACACCTTTTTCACTTTGTGCGCCATCAGTCCGTGACTCTGCTTCCCTTTTTGTACGTACAATTTAGACTTCCCGACTTTGCGAGCCACATTTCGCACAGAAAGGTGGGAATATTTCTCAATTATGGCTACCACCTTCTTCTCCATTTGTCAGGCGCATACTTTTCGATTTGTTCCACTTCCAACCTTCCGATCCACAGTCAAGCGCTGGTCTTTGGTAGTTTTTGTTTCTTGGCAAGATCGCGTACTGACAAATTTGGATTTAGCTGCCGTTCGTAGAAAACGCATTTGCGCACTTTCACTAGATTTGACGCCATTTTACTTGATGTAACAAGAATGTAAACATGTTCAAACACGAAATAAAGTGGAATGTTTTAGTTGTCATATAAGTAGCACGTTTTAGCGATCCGTGAAATAATTCAAAATCTACACTGAAACAAATTTGACCGATATTTAACGTGATCAAGCTTTATTTTTCAACAACAGTGCCAAAGTCTGAAACACGCAAAAATTGGTCAACTTCAAATTGGTGTTCTGTTAAAAATGCATAAAAAAAAAACCTGAAATGCTGCATTTGGAAGTTGATTGTATATACCAGTGGTGCTCAGCCTAACATAGGTCGGTCGAGTTCAACTTTTTCAGTAACATCACGGACCACTCTGTGTTCAACAGGCAAAAATTGACGCATGGAAAGACGCTCATGTACCACTGTGGCATGTATAGTATAATTGAAGTGGCGGACTTGTTCCGTTGCTACAACCTACCCCGCAGTGGTTATGTTAGGCAAAGATTGACGTCCATGGTTCGAGTACCATTGGATACATGCCCTTTCGCTCAATTTTCAAAAAACATCTATTAGATTTCCTACCTGCCGCACTCTGACGGAACTTTCACTTTCTTTTCACAGCTTTCTAGCAACAAACATTAATGTTAACTCTTGGTGCCTCATGGTGATGAGCGAACATCTCCTTCTACATCATAATCGTTACTCCTCGCACGGAGAATAAATAACATAACAATTAATGTATGTAAACCCAAAAATGGTGGTAACCATTAATTATACTGGTGGGGACCAGTATCGCATCGTTTCACGGTGTTTCTCTTCGAGGTCTCTACGTTGGAGAGGACGAGAAAAAACTTTGGTGATAGTCAGTCGGTGCGAATCAAAACAAACCCAGAAAAGGAGAGAGTTTCTCTCCCATGTGCGCATCAATAAACAGAGTGCACACAATAGATCGCTAGAATAACTATACAAGCCACAGTGGTACATGAGCGTCTTTCCATGCGTCAATTTTTGCCTATTGAAGTGGCGGACTTGTTCCGTTGCTACAACCTACCCAGCAGTGGGATGTTAGGCAAAAATTGACGTGCATGGTTCGAGTACCATTGCATACATGCCCTTTCGCTCAATTTTCAAAAAAACATCTAGGGAACGTTCATTAATTATGTCACGCAAAAATTGACTTTTTTTAACCCCCCCTCCCCCCTTGTCACGTTTTTGGTATGGACCTCCAAATTTTTTTGTATGGATCGTCACGTAAACTCAAACCCCCCCTCCCCCCTTACTGCGTGACATAATTAATGGACCTTCCCCTATTAGATTTCCTACCTGCCGCACTCTGACGGAACTTTCACTTTCTCTTCACATCTTTCATTCTAGCCAAAAACATTAATGTTCACTCTTGGTGCCTCATGGTGATGAGCGAACATCTCCTTCTACAACTAAATTTTTGTTTCAAACTGATTACCGGTAGGTGTAATCAATTACCTAAGAGTATATTATTGCTTTTAAGCTAAATTTTGCTTGAAACTGTGAATTAGATAGACATTATCGCATGGGATACACAGTTTGAGAGAAATCATTGAATCATGAATTACGAATTGTTTTACGATCACTCCTTCCGATGCTTTTGTATTTTCGAAGTGAATGTCCAAAATGTTTTGGACCAATTGTGATGAATCTGTACCGTTGAGCACTGCACTGTAGCAAGCTCTAGACAATATTCCCAACAGTTTTACCCATCTAACGGAAAAGTTATGAAAAATAAAGTTCCTGATTTTTTTTTATTCGGAAAAAATCTTTATTCATTTCTCAGATGGTTTTAAGTTGTTAAAACTGTGATGGCACCTTTTCACCTCCGGAGATGACCACGAGTATTTGGTTTATTCCCTAGCCTCCGGTTTTGAGATGTATTTAATGTACTATGAAAATGATACATTGGCTCTGTAAATTTTAATCGCATGAACCTGCAACATCACAGTAGTCCACGTAAAAAGGTAGCGGAGAAATTCAACGCAAGTGTAGATAACAAACATCGAAGGGCTTAATTAAGCCTATTCCGACATACGCTTCGAAATTACATACATTGTATTCACGATTCTAATGTTTTTGATTCAGTCTGGTTTTTTGTTCAAGTGAATACTGCGTATCACTTCTATTTGTCTGAAAAATGTTATATGGACTTTGCCTCCATGTCTAGCGCTACAAATAAACTACCGAATCATCCGAAAATAAATCTCAATGAATGTGTTCACAATTTCGCAGCTGATATGTTTTGGACATTCAAACACACCTCTTCAGCATAATGATCGTTAACCTATGCCGCAGCAAGATAACGAATAACCTTGGTCACTGTGAAATCAGTAGATTCTCGCGTTTATTTTTATCTCCAAGCGCAGAGTCAATTGATGAAAATGAATTTCAATTCAGTTGGACTTCCAAATTCATACCGTTCGGGTCGTGAGTGAAGTTGCCACAAAAACAGTACAGCATGGAGAAAGTGCTGTGTGTCATATTTGTGGCGGTGCAACTAGTAGGTGTCGCTCTTGGAGCCAATATTCTATGTTTGTTCGGAGTGGCCAGTCCCAGCCATCACATTTGGTATAACGATAATCCTACTTATAAGAAATGTATGGGAAATAACGTTTCTTTTTTAAAGGAACCGTGTAATAGCACATGAATTAGCATCGAGAGGTCATAATGTAACAATCGTTTCGGCGGATACGGAAAAAGATACACCTAAAAATGTGCACTACATTGAGCTAGAACAAACTTACGCCGAATTATATAGTGGCCCTCACAATATTGATTTGTTGGATATGGCTAACGAAAACGTTTTTATGTCCATCAAGTCATTTTATGACGAATTTGTTTTCACAGAATGCAAAGGTGAGTAAGCTCACACTATATGAAAGAAAACTCAGTAAACACATAATTAAATAAATATTATAGGTATTTTGAAATCCAAGGGTCTTGAAATAATTAAAAACTATCCAGATGATTTCCAATTCGATGTGGTAATCTATGATATGACATGTGGAGGATGCCTGAATGGACTTATACATAAATTTGGCTATCCACCGTTGGTCAGTGTAACTGCTTTCAACAATCCACCATATGTGACCGATGTCATTGGGGGGCACAAGCATTTTGCCTACATTCCGTTCTATTCACTAAAATATGGCACCGAAATGACCTTCTGGCAACGTATTTACAATACACTATTGTATGCTACTGACTATACGTATGGATAAAAGGCTTTTTGTGTCAAACCAAATTCTAACTTATTTTCTACACATTCAAGGTACCGAATATTCATCAGTAATCCTAGGTTGGATCGCATGGTACGAGAATATTTCCAATATAAAGACCTCCCATATGTACCGGACATTGATAGTCTATCGAAAATAATACTTGTCAACGCTCATTACTCCATCGATTTTCCGGAACCAGCTCCACCAAATCTTATTCCTGTCGGTGGGCTGCAAATACAAAATCCACAACAACTTCCAAAAGATATAGAGGACTTCATAACAGCCGGCAAAAAAGGAGCAGTATTATTTTCCCTTGGAACCAACATAAGAAGTGATGAACTAGGCAAGGAGCGACAACAAATGTTCATCGACGCTATAAAACAAATACCGGAGTACAATTTCCTATGGAAATTTGAATCCGATCTGGATTTAAAACTTCCGAAGAACCTTATTATCAGAAAGTGGATGCCTCAGAACGATATATTGGCCCATCCGAACGTGAAAGGATTCATCACGCACGCCGGACTACTAAGTACGCATGAAGCATGTTGGTATGGTGTTCCCATGATAGGGATCCCCTTCATTGCTGATCAACACCGGGTAAGTAGAATTCGTTGCCCATTCTAGTGGAATACTCGAAAAACTAATGTGAATATCTGTTCAACATGTGCAAATCGTATTCTGTGACATTTCATACTTCAAACCCAATACAAAAATGTTTCGCTCAACTAAATGTTAATTACACATACATTCGTTTCTGATACGCATATGAAGGTCTTAAAACCAAAATAAAAGGCAAAAATATTTACATTATAACACAAAGACTAGAAATCCAGGCTCGATCATTTTTTACGCAATTTTCTGTATAAGTTTGTAAATGCAAACCGTAGGAAAATCAGCGCCGCCTAGTCTAGTTTTGACCAAACGGAAACTGACAGACAGTCAACGACTATACAAATCACGTGGCGCCATCAACATACGATTCACCAAAACTACCAGAAACGAGCAGTAATTTTAAAATGGCAGATAAAAAATTTACACTCGGAGGACACTCCAGCTTGGATATCTGTTCTCTGTGATTATAACTAATGCTCAGAATTTGGTTCTGCCTTGCCATTTGGGACAAAACCTTGCGAAATGCTTAGTGCTTAATAAAAACTAGACGACGTAGACGAGCTTACCCAAGCAACACAAAACTGACATAATTAGTTGCCGTAACTTTATTGCGACTTAATTGAGTTACATTTAAGTTACTTCAACTAATTTGCAACAAGTATCCTTTTTGGGTATGGAAATGTTATAATTTCTGTTCTCTCGGCTGGTAGGCTGGTACTAGCTAGCCCCATATTCCATTTTTCGCTCTTGATAAATTTGCAGCATTTTTTCCAACGTGCAACAAATTTCATCCGGATTATCCAGCCAAGCAGATCTTTATAATTCCTAATTCAGTTCAACGCAATTAAAAAAATATAAATACCTAAACAGTAATTGAAACGAAATTCCAATTCAAACCTTTGGTACGTTAGTTATTGAAGCTACCGAAGGAAGACGTGACCAGATTTTTTCGCCTCAGAAAAACCACCGACGTCGACTGGGATTGAACCCAGACCCACTGCCCTAGTAACACACTTGTTGCCATTTGGTTGAGATAACATAGATATGAGAGATGTGCTAGGTCGTCCAAACTGTCCTGGAGTTCAAAATTTTATAACAGAAGCTTTTTCCGCTATACAAAGTTTCGGTATGAATTCAATCATGTTCCATTAATGTCCTGGGAAGCCAACAGACATTATGAGATAATTATGGGACATTCTATGTCATCCAAATTATCCTGGAGTTTCATCCAAACTATCCATGATTCTCTTTCTAGGTTTTTTTACGACCTCATGATTGTCGCATTATGTCTGTTGCCTATCCACGCTATTCAATGAATCTTCTTAAATACATATTGTTCCTTTGCATACTCCTAAAACCTACTGTTACAACTGAAGATCGAATGTTCTGAGCTCACGGACAGTGTTTGTGACCTAGATCATACAAGTTTATATCATCATGTTTTGTTTAGGTTCGAAAATATTCACTGAACATGGCTGAATACGTAGCGTAGCTTTGCATAGCCCAAAATGCTATAGTTACTACTGCAGATCTTAAATTCTGATCTCAAGGACAGTTTGGATTAGGGAACTTGGTACTTGGACGGGGAAGTATTTTGCTCTTCAGTTCACACTGCCGAATATACAAAAGGTAGACAAAATAACTAGGATGAGCAAATATATGGTCGAATTTCGAGTTCTCTAACTTCATGAAATATTGACCGATTAAAAGCATTCGACGGGGAAACTTATTTATTTTTATAATGCAGTAATTGAAATGGCTATGGTTCTCGGATACCGGAGATTTTCCGGGTTTACAGAACTATTCTGAACTCAAAAATCAGCCTTAAATGGCCGAGATATGGTCATTTACCTGGAATAGGTTCCTCTGAAGGTTTCTGGATGAGGCCAGATCTTTCTTTCCTTTCTTTCATCCAAAACAAGCCGAGCGACACCTCTTCCTCCTCCATTTTTTATCACAAAGCTTTTCTTAAGCTTAATGTGGACATTCGGATCCATTGGCTCTCCCGGGCCACCGGAATGTTCCTTGGGGAACCTGTAGTTCGGGCCAATTACATTTTGACTCCAAAACATGCTGTGCGACAGCTCTATCTTCATGATTTTTCATAAATAAGGTTTTTGTATACTAGAAAAGACCATTAGCCAGGGCTTCAAATGGTGAGTTGACAACTTCGAAGGAGGGTGCGTCCGACCTCTGGTCCTCACAAGTTCCTACCTCACGCCTCCACGAGTCATATGATTACAAAAGACTGCCAGCTGAAACATGGAGACGCTGGTTGGCGTAGCCTGGGCAATGTTGACAATCTGACAATAGCGAAGTGAGGGGGTGCGACCTGTAAATCATATCATAATTTTCCATTCTCATATCTTTCAGGTCTTCCAGGTCATCATTGTAAAAAAAAAATAACATTTAAAACTCATTTCACATGGCTGTCATACATTGTTTAAGTTTTCTGGCTCATAATTGTTCATTACTTGTGTTCTCGTGATTAATATATTAACATTAAAATAATTTTATAATTTGTATCAAATAGGTTATATATACTTTGAATTACTATGTCTTATTTGTCCAATTATTGTTTTGATCATTTCTCCTTCTCTTATGATTTAGAAGTATCTAGTGCCTTGAATACAGGAAGTTGCAACGGAATCTGTGGTAGGCTTTTGCACTTATTACTGAATGTATTTTTCATTTCCGATTTGCGAATGGGCACATTACTAAATCTGAGCTGATCTGATTCGTGCAGCGCTGTTTGCCATTTGGCTAGTGTCTTATTTTACAGTTCAATTTTTGTCATTACTGTGTCATAACTCACAATATCATTATATTTGGTGATATTGTTTTATTGATTTTACTCCAGATAATTTAAACATAACTAATTGTTTTTGTATGTTCATTTGGCTTTAACTAACTTTCAATCCGTTCCCTGTTTCAGGAGCAACTCCTTACTCAGGAACAATAACTGTTAGGTCAGCAAAAATAAAAATGAATTGCTGTTATAAAATCAACATCAATCAGCAAATAGTGGCTATGGCAAGAGTTAATTAAAATGTATAAATGTTAGTTCTGTAAAATTTCAATAGATTTAACAAACTTTTTCAGGATTTTTGGGTTTATTGCTGCTATTGCTGAAAACGAACGAAAACGTGCTAAGGCGTGGACCCACAGAACTTATCACATTTATAATTTACAACATTTATTGCATTTCAGGATCAATCGACGAAAGAAGATCATATATAATAGTTACGAATGCTTGTAGTAATTTTCATTTACATAAATATATACACTATTATATAAAAAAAATTCATGGGAATGGGAGGAACCACCAGGGCACCCGATTGAAGCACTCTGGATGGGGAGAGTGGGAATGCCAACTCCCCATTGCTAACAGTTTGTGAATAGAGGGCGAGCTCTTCTCCCCGCCCATTGGGGCATCCTCATGTTAGATAGCTTGCTCTTTTGACCAATTGTTCAATCTTGTTGTTGAAAGGAGATTCTTTATATCCCTGTGGATACGTATAGGTGATGTTGCCTATCTATCCACCCCACCCCTTTTTGGCCCTTCATACAATGGCATGATTAAAGGGTGTATTCGATAAAAATGGCACACACATATATACTCATCAAAATTAAACTGATTATCGGATTTTCTTGAAATTTTCAGGGAATGAAGAACTACTAATGAGTTTTGATTTACAACATTTGTTTTATTCAATTTCGTCTCCCATCCCGAATGCCCGCACCTTCCTTTTCACTCCACCCATCAAATTTTGTACAACCGATTTTCCCAGTGTTTTTGTTGTTTTTATTAAAATTTTCTTCAATTCTAGCTCTGTTTTTATAGTTTTGGGATGTTTGCGAAGTTCCGTTTTCATAATTGCCCAGAATTTTTCAATTGAACGAAGTTCCGGTGAATTTGGTGGGTTCATATCCTTTGGCACAAAATTGACTCCGTTGGCTAGGTAACACTCCAATACGTTTCGAGCGTAGTGGCAGGATGCTAGATCAGGCCAAAACAGAGTTGATCCTTTGTGCATCTTAATGAATGGCAAGAGACGCTTCTTAAGGCACTCTTCCGTGTAAATCGCACCGTTTATTGTTCCGGAAGTGATGAAGGGAGCACTTATTTCACCACATCCGCAAATCGCCTGCCAGATTAGAAACTTCTTTGCAAATTTCGATAGTTTCTTCTTTAGAACATCCTCCGGAACATCGAACTTCGACTTGGCAACGAAATATTCTTGCCCAGGAAGTTGACGAAAGTCGGCCTTGACGTATGTTTCGTCATCCATCACGATGCAACCGCTTCGTGTAAAGTTTCCGGGCGCGGGTTTTCGCAGTGATGTTTTGTTTTTCATTCCGGTTTGGGGCTTTTTGCACTTTGTAAACATGTAACCCAGCACGCTTCATGGTTTTCTGGACACCTTAGACTTTTTAGCGACATCTCGAATTGACATGTTTGGACGGTTCTTGAATTGTTGTACGACTTTCCTGGCCATTTTACTGTCCATTGGACCACTTTTACGACCACTCCCTTCCTTCCTTTGGACACTCAGACGCTCCTTGAAGGTTTTTATTACACGAGACATAGTTGTATTTGCAATTCCAAGCCTTTTAGCAATCCACCGGTGGGACGCCCCTGGATTTTGATTGTGAGTGCACAAAATTTTCTCTCGGACAATTTCTTGTTTCGACGACATGACTGGAACTACTGAATGTATAACTATGAAACTTGGCAGATGTAAATAATACACTATGGATAAGATCTACTCAAATTTCTAGGATTTTTACTCATACGATTCAAAAGTTACAGAAGATTTTCTGTGTGCCATTTTTATCGAATACACCCTTTAGGATAATTAGTGGTTATTAAAGCTTGATCAAGTCTAACAGCGAGGAGAGCTCACTGCTGTCGGACTTAGTTTCCGTGCTACAATGGGTGGTAGTACATATAATACATCATAGAAAAGACCATTGGCCACATTGGACTCCCGAGACCACCGGAACGACCCCGCGGGAACCTGTAGCAAGGGTCAGTTACATTTTTACGCCAAAACATGCCGTGTGATCATTGTTACCGCTTTTCGCGTATTCACTAGAGAAAAATATTTCTAAACGGCATCCTGTACAAAATTTCACCAGAAAATTGACATGTCAAACGTCTCTTCCGGAAACCCGGAATATCTCCGGTATCCGGAAACCATGGCCATTCCTGTTAATTTCCCCATCGAATGCTTCTTAGAGAATTAAAATTAATCAATATTTCGTGAAGTTAGAGCACTCCAAAGTTGACAATGAGTTTGCCTTGTTAATTGACAATACACATTGCCAATCTAAAGATTAATGACAAACTAAAAGTTCGGTCGTGTACGTCTGTCTCATAAACTGCTAGTAGACGAGTTTGTGATCGTAGCAATCGACATGTTTTGGTTGATTGTTTTCGAAAGCGGATAGGGTAAACGAAGGAGCGGGTTCAAAAATTTGACGTTTGCAGCAAATCATGAGCTGGCCTATTTCAGTTTGCCTTCGCACACATGCACGGAATCGCACTCATACAATATTTTAATTTATGTACCGATTACGGAGCTGGAAAGCAATCCTCATGCTTTAAATAAGTCCATGCAATTGGAAACTTTATTCCATGGCTATGAAACTTTCTGAGTCTTATGCTCGTTTCTGAAGGTATGTTCCTATAGACCAGAAGTAAGCAGAGGGATTAACGTCCTAATATTGGCAGGTCTAATTATAAATTACATACAGTTTTATCAAATGTCTCAGTTTCTATTAACCTTTAGTTTCCCGTTAATCTTTTGAATAATTTATTTGTACCTCTTCCAACTTGCTTTCAACAAAAAGCATCATCATTGTTCTATTTACTAAGGCAACGAACAAAAATTACTACATTATTGAGTATTTTTCTTATGATTTCATGTACAAGTTTTCATAAACCATTGATTATTTTTTTCATTTCGCACAAATCTATTGAAAAATAAAAACAGAGATCAAGTTTCTCTATCCTTCCCTTCTGTTAAGACATCACTTACAAGACATTTAATTTTTTTTATTTTTCAGAATCTGGAAAAATGCATTCGTATGGGAGTTGCAGAGCGTATCGTTTTTCAAACGCTGTCAATGGAACAGATACGTGACACCGTGCGCAAAGTTCTATACACACCCACATATCGAGAAGGCATGAAAAAAGTATCGGCCTTGTTCCGCGATCAACCAGAGAAACCACTGGACCGTGCCGTTTGGTGGATTGAATGGGTGCTCCGTCATCCCGACATTGACAACTTGCAATCCCCGGTTTTGAAATTGGGATTCTTCAGAAGTAATCTAATCGACGTTATGGCTTTTTTCTTGGTATTAGTAGTGTTAGTTCTATTTGTTTTGAAAAAACTTCTATGTGGTAGACGTCACGTGGATTATGATAAAAAGAAAAAATAACTATCTAAAATCAACTTTCGACTTCTGCTGAGATTTGTTTTTACTAATAACAAAAGTATTAGATTTCTGTATAACTTTGAAAATTTCAAAAAATCATAGAAAATTCATAAATTATTCACGATAATAAAAATATGTTTTCAATTCTGTTCTTCTGTTCGATTGGAAAAGCGTTTTTTATTACTTTTCATGTGCTTGCGGGTGTTAAGCAACCAGCTGTCTACCCACTGTTGGATCACCAGCAGTATGGATCGCGATTGAATTTCAATGTTCTTCTTGGTCCTCTTCGGAAGCGCCTTTACATCAGACATCAATCCATCACTGGGTCTGAAAGCTAGGCTGCCTAGTACCCGTATGTTAATGCCGCATTGAAATTTTTGCTGATGCTTTAGCTGACAACATTGGCGTCACGTAGACAATAGTTATCAACAGATAATTAAAATCAATTATCAGCTAATAAAAATTCACATTCATGCTGACGTGACACTAAACATTGTTGGCTAATGCATAGACGGGACATGTAAGCGAAAATGTGAACCAGGCATTAGTAACCGGTATCAGCACATCGGTCGCAAGCTCAATAATACGCCCCTAATACGCCACACGAACACACTCTCAAATATTATGTCAAAATAACACAGCAAATCAAAACAAAGGGCAAATATGTACAGCAAGGTACTGGCTTCAAGGTATACTTCGGACCAAGGGGTTCTACAACAGTGAACTAATTTCAAATCGCTAGTTGCATATTGATTGTTGGTAAACTCTTTTATTTCATTCATCGTTGCGATTTACCAGCTGTCTCACACCAGATAGCCGTTCAAATCTACCGCTGGCTTGCTAGTGTTGGCTACACTTGCCTAGGCTCACATACCGTTAGTTACACACCTTGGTCGCAGACATTTCTAGTAACAAGTATGGATCTGTCAAAAGTGAACAGAGGAAAAGTGAAAAATTCATTTGAGTGTTAAAATTGAACAACTAATCGAGCTTAATTGTAGGTGAACTTTAAATTAGTTCTGCTTGAGTGACCGATCGGGTTGCTTTCTGGAGCGGTATGCATGTAAGCCTTCGCAATAGCTAATTTGCTGCACTGTTTTTACTCAAATCGCGATCGGACATACCTGGGTACTTTTGATGGACCTCACGATTTTCCACGGAGGTGACGGTTGGTTGTTCCACTCCGGCGTTTATATTAAAAATTGATGGCCCCCTTACCCAGCCAACTGTAAATTCGGTCCATGTTTATGTGTTTAATAATGTCTACTTTATTTATTGCTGAATTCTCGTGTGAACCATTAGTTGAGCGTTAATGTCTAGCACTAAAATCATTTCGATTCGTCTCCCATTTTATATACTAGCGTGGAGTCGCATCGTCAACTATGAAATCAGACGCCGGCGACAAATAAAAATTATTTTGCAGCAGAGGGGTGTGCTACTGTAGTATTAAAGGTGGAATAAAAAGAAGAAGACAATTTTGAACCATTTGCTACACCTGTTTTATGCCGCTGAAAGGGAAAACCAGATTTTCAGCCTGTTCATATGCTGATGTGCTTTTAAACCACTTTTTAACGAAAATTGAGTAACATTTTCGTATGAGAAAAAGAGAAAGCATACAATTGTACTCAAAAATTGAGTAAAATGAAACGGGTGCGTAGCTAATCAAAACAACAACAAAGATACTAGTACCGAAAGGTACAGAAAAGCTCTAGAATTTTTTTTCCGTTATGGTCATGACATGCTAGATTCAAACTTTAACTTGTTTGTCATTTTAAAGATGAACGCAAGTGACGCTAACACTACTGAAGCTACTCACTTTGGACACAGAGAACAGACATCCGACCTCGAACTTTTTTTTTCCATGTAAATTCCGTGTAAATTTTTGAATTTTTGAATTTATAAAGTCTCGGGCAGGCAAGTGGCGCCACCAACATACAGTTCGTCAAAACTAACGAAAACGATCTGTAATTTTAAAATAGCCGTTCTAGTATCTATGTACTTAGAGTAGTAGCAGCTGTGTTGGTTAAAATCCGCTTTTTCAACCACTCTTTAATGTGAACCTTCGACGTCATTGTATGAGATGTGATGAAAACCTTGGTTTTAAGGCCACAACTGCAGATTCCTTGCCAAATCATTAAATTCCGAGCAAACTTATCGGCAAACACAAATTTATACCTGGAAAGGACATCCCCACCACCAGTTGAATGGTAAACTTTTCGTCCAGGGATTTGTTTATAATCCATTTTGACATTTATTTTTCGTCATCCATTAAAATACAGCCATCAAATTTCGACAAAACTCGTTCGTATAGTAATCGTGCTCACTTTTTTGGCCACTAAATTTCCAGGGAGTGACTCGGATGTTTACTGGCAAAATAAGACTTACGCACAGTGGAAAAGTTGGAATCGTATTTCTTTGCCAAATCACATAAGGAGACACCTGGTTTGCCTCTTTGTCCACTTGTATGATATATAGATGCGCTGTGCTCTATCAATTCATTAGAAGACACACCGTTGACTTTGGGAATTTTAACACTTTTGCTATTTTTGAAGCAGACCACGAAGGATTCTCTAGATGTTTGTGCACAATTAATTTTGTTTTCTCAATCGGTTGATCAATCGAGCAAAACTTTTCACCATTTTCTTCGCAATGAAACAAATGCCTTTAAAACGTTTTTTTGTTACAATCAGCAGGGCCGCGGTGGTGTATTAAACCATGCGTCCAGATTTACTTTGAATCGAGCTTTATTAGAGATGGTAAAACGAATAGTTACACTACTAACCTTGAGTCTTTCGGAAGCAACCAGAGAACTTTTTTTTTGTCTTATGGATGTTCTACATTTGTCGCCAGTAAAACGCCTCTTAGTGAGCATTTGGATTATTGACAGAGTATGGAGCGAAAAAAAGAAGACTAGTGCAATGTAGAGAACGCCCATTTGCTGGTCAGAAACAGCAAACGATGAAGACAACACGCATGATCAGGTGAAAGTCTTGCACATAATTTCGATGCATTCACCACGTGGAGTACAGAGTTTTGTTATGCAGGTTGCATAATGCAGGTTGGTTTGGAAATTCTGATTTTCCAAATCTGGAAGCGTGTTGCAGTGCCCTTATCCAAATATTACCGAATTTACATGCGAGGCTTATTGTATGTGAAAGTAACCTCGGAATGAACGTCCCACGTAACCAATAAGCAGCTCCCAAGCGTCTTTACGGCAGCCTATCAAGCATTTAAGTCACCTTAAATGCCACAAAAATGCCACTTTTGGCCCAATATACGGCTGCTTTACTGCAATGCAATGATAATGCTTCATTAATGCTTTTGCATTGGAAATTATTAAAGGCTACAAGCATTTCAAAAGCATTTAGAATGCAACTTTACAGCAGATAGAGAAGAAGAAATTACATCCTATTTTCTTTATTAAAGTACTGGAAACATAAGTGAGGTTTGCCAGCAAAATGGGAGTGTCCCACATGTAAATAGAGTGAAAATATTTCGACTCAACTAACATTGCAATGCATTGATGGTTTTGCGAGAGCTTGTGCATGTTATTGTAAAAGTTAATCAGCTAATACTCTTTAAATGAATTTGATCTCCAATTGGAATCGCCTAAAACAGAGCTTTCCAGTGGGCTCCAGCTATTTCCTTCGAATCCCGTTAAAAAAACTTATACTATGAGGAATAGACGTATTTCGTTAACTACTTGCAAACTTTAAACCCACTAGAAGCACATCTATTGTTTTATTTTGTTGTTCATGCCCTTAGTTCATTCAAATTTAAATATTGTCAACCATTATTAAATTTGTGTTGTTGTTTTTTGTAGTTTATGGTTGATTTTAGAGTTTTTACTACCAGAGAACTCAGTCTAGAGCTCTTTGGTGTGGGAGTGGGCAGATGGTCTCTCTAATTTCTAAAAAAAAATCTTCCTCAGCGCCTAGTGTTTAGACATCATTAAAGATACTCAAACTGTTTGTTGGAAAAGTGGCATTCTTTTTAAGAATATTGAAGGAAATCAAACCAGATCCACCCTTGTTGAGGATTTTAGCTCGCTAGAGGCTTCAGGAAAAGTTTCGTGGATAAAGTAGCATGGATAAGGTGAGCATTAATCGTTTGGTGCTGGAACATTGCAAAATGTTACAGAGCATTGCAAATTTAAATGCAATCTCTACGCAAAAATCATTATCATTCAACTTTGAAGCGATCGCGGGATATAGGAAACCAATTGTTTGATTTAACAAAACTCCAAAACGACTTCAGGCGGGATTTACGTTTTTGTAGGATACGATTTGCTAATAAAACACTTTCGGCTGACCAGTTTAGGATAATTCAGAAGAATTCAGTTGTACATAGTTATCTAGATAAGGATGGGTCCTTAGAATTTTGGAACAAGCCAAGAGTACAAGAAAAAAATAAATGACAGATTGTTTGACCTATTTTTTATTTCTACTGAGATTTTTTATTATTAACCAAAGAATTTGATAGCCGTACATTTTTTAGGAATTTTAGAAATCTATAGACAATGTACAAGTTGACTACTAAAATAAAAACCAAGCATCCAATCACATCTAGATTGCTTCCGGATATTACATCCATGTCATGTGTAGAAGACTGCGAATGATATTCATGTGGATGCCTAAGAACCCACTCAATCCACCATATGGCACGATCGAGTGGCTTTTCTGGTTGATCACGTAGAAGCTCTGACCTTTTCTGCATCTTGTTTCTGAATGAATCATTTTTAAGCACTTCCACTAACGTTTCTTTAATAGACTCAGTTGACAACGATTTTAAACTTAATGAGAGCCCTACTCCGTCCCTTACTGAACGTGCTGCATTTTTATGCTGATCTATGTAGATAGGAATGGCAACGATAGGTACTCCATGATATGATGCTTCGTAAGTACCCAGCAGTCCACAGTGTGTTATGAAGGCCCTTATCTTAGGATACGCCAGAAGGTCACTTTGGGAAAACCATTGTCGAATCATCACGTTGGGAGGAGTAGGAAGCGGTAGATTTTCTTCGTCGAATTTCCACAGAAAAGTGTACTCGGGTAACTGAGAGAACACCTCCATAAACATCATCTGTCGTTCCCGAGTGAACATTCTACTTTTGAAGTTTGTGCCCATTGCAAAAAGAACTGCTCCTTTTGAACTAGATTCAATGAATGATAAAATCTCCTGTTAATAAATGAATATTAGTTAAGGAATGGGAATTCGGTAAAATGTTTGAATTTACGTTAGCATACTTGTGGTAATGGTTTAGGATCCGCAACCTGCAGTCCTCCAACGGGAATTACATTTTGAGGTAACAGTTCCGCAGAATCGAGTAATGGGTTTGAATTCACCAACATCAATTGAGTGCGTTTCTCGACACTTATCAAATTCGGTAAATCGAAGTTAAAAGCTGATTGGGCCAATGCCTGAATGCGAGGAGAAAACACCCATCGATGATAGAGTGAATCGAAGGTCTGCACCAGACATTCTGTGAATCTTTCGAAGAAGCCCATCTTGCTGTCATATGTAAGTGCAAAATATGGCGATGGCTTATGGCCACCCACGAGAAGTGGACTGAATGGTGGAAATCCGAACGCTGACACACTGATTAGAGGTGGATAGCCAAACTTGTGTAGAAAACCTAAGATGCAGGGGCCAGCTGAACAGTCGTAGATAACGACATCAAACCGAAAATCATTCGGATAGTTGAGTAATACTTTCAACCCCTGTGAACTGGTACAACCTGTAAAATAAAGATAGGAATTAGTTGATGAAAACTGGTGTTTACTGTTTTTCATTCAATAATATTAAATAAAGTTAGAATTAAGAAGATCCCTAAGCTAATTCTACAAAAATAGTAGAAATAGCTTCAAATTGCTGCAAAATTTTCTTGATAACAATAACAAAAATGTTAATTTTTTTTTTTTTGCGGCGTAGAACCACTGAGACCATTGAGTTGAGCTTTTGTGGTATACCCCTGTTTACTATTCTAATTCGCATCTTAAAGCTAGATCACCATTTGTTAAGTGATCAGCCTAAGACGCGTCTCCCAGTCAGGCAAAATTGAGTTTATAAAACCCACCACCTTTCCAGGAATTGCAGTTCAAATTTCTTCAGGTTGCATATAGCCATTGTACAGAAATTTAACAAAGCATCACAACTGCAAAGCAAATGATCCGAGGTCTCACGTTCCATGTTACAGAAACGACAGATATCATTCTGAACCTGGCCAATGTTTTTCAAATGATATATACTCGGGCAATGTCCGGTTAATGTAAATAACTTAAACTGAAATGAATCCTGGTGAATGTGAGGTTTTTAGTGGAATACTTAAGTGATGATCAGTGATTTCCGTTTAATTCCAACTACCTTTATTGCTAAGCTTGACAAATACGCGTATTTAGTCAACAATGTGCAGACTTCTATGTCGTGTACTAATACTCAACTGTTCGACTACTCAATCGAGTATTAGTACACGGCACTGAAGTTTGCACAATGTTAGACTTAGGCAGTCAATCAAACCATCGTCCAGTTTTAGCTTGAATGATACCCTGATGCTCCCTCCCTACCCAGTATTTATAATATATATATATATATATATATATATATATATATATATATATATATATATATATATATATATATATATATATATATATATATATATATATATATATATATATATATATATATATATATATATATATATATATATATAGTGTAAATAAAATGTCATAATATGCAATTCATGTTGTATGTAATAGAGCAATGAAATATACCAGAATATTTAATTAATATCTCATAGTTGGAATTCGTCATCCTGTAATTTAAAAAAAATAAAACAGTATTAACAGGCATATGATAATAATATGCAGCTTGTTGCATCTTTATAGCTCAATCAGTGGCAGATGAATATTACTCTGGAATGTGAAGATCATTTTGCAGTTGTTTATTGTTTATTTGAGGTATAATAAACAACTAAATACAACATAAAACATTCCGACTTTTGAATACTCTAGAGGTCCAAGGAAGACAACCTTATGTTCCTATAAGAGATGTATTAGGATCTCGCGATCTGTGCTATATGCAATCGATTTATGTGTTTCTTCAAATGTCTAGTATAAGAATTTAATCTGCTCGTGTTTTTGTTTTTCTTTGTTCATTAGTTTGTGTTTGTTCTGTTCCGACATCTCGAGGAATTTCATCGTCGCCCAATGGTTACCACATCCGGCCGAATACAAAAAGGGAGCCCTGGCCATTCCGCACCAAGTTATTGTTCTGGCGACAACTATCTGATGAGACTACAAAATCCTATTTCCATGTTCCTCTCCAACCCATCCCAAAAAATGTCACCTATTTTAACCTCGGGTAAACCGCGAGTAAACGGCCCAAGTCCTACTAATCCTAGTATTAAGCCATTACATTATACAAAAATCAATGAATTATCGGCTCCGTAAAGCTAACGCAATTGAGCCTCCCAAATAAATGAACTATTTAAAAAAAATACATAACACATTTGATTATACATTAGAGATTAAAAAATATGTATGTATTCATGACATATGGTTAAATATAATCAGCAGAATTGGAGAGCATTCAATAATTTTATTTATATCCAATGAACTACATTAATAGAAAAACACCTCAAGATACAATGCAATAAAATATCTGTACTATCTGGAATCAACTTCCTGAAATTTAATTAAAAACTTAGATGAAATTTAATTATTATTATTTTTTTTTTAATAAATAATTTTATTATGATTGTAATAAAATGCAGTGATGATATGATGAAAATAATACGATGTTGTAATGAGGTGCTAAATAATATACATATTGAAATAAAATGCAGCTATTTGCCTCTTCTGCTGCGAAGTTCGATGATATAAACTCTGCAATGTCGAAAACTTCTAAAGTGATGTAATGAAGGAAAGTTTATCACCGGGCAGCCTAGCAGAATGGCAAATGAAATTTAGGCAAACAGTAAGCCGAAATAAATTTCATATGATTATGATTACTGCCCAAAAAGGGAGACTTAACAAGTCAACAAAAAAAAAGGAAGGAAATTTTAACTCTCCGATAACTCTTGATTCCTCTAAGCCCATGGATAATTCTTCGTATCTGTGCAAGAGAAAATGAAGGATCAAAAACAATTTTAGTTTTTAAATCATTAAATTTGTTTGGATAAAAAAGAAAAAAAAATATAGTAGAATCCGTCGCATGATCCCTTCTAAAAACAAACGTTAAAAATCAGCCTATCTCCACATAACATGGGTTGGGTGGGCTAAAACTCCATAAACGTGAAGCTGAAATAGCATAACAAATATTTCTAAGGGGTGTTATAATACAAAATGATAACAAAAATTATATCTGAATTGTCTGCATGTCTGCTGAGTGTGGTCCTGCTGCATTTGTAGTCAGACCTGCATTATCATTGCCACGAAGGAAAAAACAATTTAAGATTACACAATACTTGAGAACTCCATGGGTGATCCGAAATTATATACCGTATAAAGGATACTCCCATTTTCGTAGTAGGATAAGATTTCAGCATGCACCTTCCTTACCCGGGTCGCGCTGCCTACATCGCCTTGGTGCGACTGCCACCTAATGTATAGTTGACGCGATACAGCGTTTCTTACTCAACCGCTAGTTGCCAGGACAGACGCAGTTTGAGCCGCACCTCCTTGGTGGACAGACGCTCGGCTCGCACCTCCTCAATCTAGCTGAAGTCAGAAGGACAACAGTGCCCCGCTGCACTTCCAGCTAAGTACGTAACCCTTAGCTGGCGGTATTTGTCATCTATAGACCCGTGAAAGCATGAGCTAGAAACTTGTGAGACCAGTGCTATGTTTCAGGGACGCACGCTCCTTTGCGACTCACCACTTTGCAGCCCGGCACTGAATAAGTCTGCACAATGTACACTAAATACGCGTATCTGGCAAGATAAGCAATAAAGATAGTTGCCATTAAATGGAAATTACTCATCTCGAATCTCATTTTCTAGGCCTGAAAACCTTTAAAAAAAATCCGTGTTAAAGTATGTGTCCCATAACTCGGCCTACTCAGCCTAAATTTCTTATTGTAACTCATTTAATCATTCAGCTATAAACGGCAATCAACTTGTTATAAGCATGCTTAGATAATCCTAAGATGTTTATTATTATGCACCACCAAAGTGTTGAAAAATTTACTTTTCAGGGCATAAACGTTCGAGTGATAAAGATGTAATGTCGGCCTTCAGCATCATCTAGATTTTTTTTCGTAAGATTATCATTTATTATTTTTAGGCATTTCATTGTTCGGAAAACTTCCTTCATTGCACTATGGTCCAGATTACGAATTTACGAGGAAACATACTCCCAGCGCCAAAACTTGAAACTTTACAGCAAAGTTATTTTCTACAACATGGTTTGTATTACTAAGACCCATTTTGTGATGTTAATTAAAATTAGGGTGGTCCCCATTTTCACGGAATTACAAAAACTAACTTTTTTATTTGCAGAAATAGACGTTTACAGTCTTGCGCAAAGTTGTAGCGCAAAAAATTTCATGGAACTTTCTTATATCAATTTTTTGTAGCCTGAAAATTGACCGATTTAGAGCAATTTTCCCTCATCAACTTAGGGTGTACCAGAAAAAAATGTTTTTTTGTCCTAACTTTTTTATTCCAATTCCCGTTGTCAAGTTGTGTTGCGACGAGTTTTATAACTTTTAAAGACGGGTAATTTGGAATACAAATTTTGCCGCTAGTTTCAACCAATCAATAGTTATTGAAGTTTTTCTACAAAAAATACGCCCTTTTCAAATGTTCATTTCTATGATTGGGGCAAACACAAAAAATAATTAAAGACGTTGTTTGAAAGGAAAATTTATATTGTTTAACATATGAGAATTTCTCTGCCAAATGAGCAAATGACTGAACTCGACCCTCTCCGATTTGGATGAAACTTTGCACATGTCTTCGGAATTGGTGATGATGGATTTTCCACGGGTTAAGGGAATTTTTTTAATCAAGACATTTTTTCCAAAAGGGCGTATGTGTTTTGTCATGCGTATTTTTCAAAAAATCATAACTCGAAAACCGTTGGTTGTAATAAAATTGCGTCTGATAAGAAGTTGTAGTTAATTAATTTGACTTTATGAAAAAAATATGTACACAGTAAAAAAAGAAAATTTTTTCTTAAAAAAATCAAAAATTAAACTTAAAAAGCAATTAGCAAATCTGTCTAATGTATGATTTTTATAATTTTTTTTCAAAAAGGCTTTGAGTTATAAAAAAAAAATAAAAGTTGTTCTACGATGGAGCAACTTAAGATAAAAAAGTTTTTAGAAGTAATGAAAATTCAACTTTTTTTCTAATTTGTTGTTTTTGCAAAAATAACCATATTTAAACAATACAATACGATTTTTCTAGTGATTTTAAACAAAAATGCTCTTGGTAAGCAACGTTCTAAATGTATCCGTTTTCGAGATAATTTGAAATGAATGTCCAAAAAATGGCTTTTTCCATGAAAATATCCCTTTTTCAAAAGTTAGTCGTCATTGCTTATCTTCAAAAGTACTCTTTTCAAATTTTACATAAAATTTTCTACAATATACTTGTTTTACCGAGAATCCTAGATAAACTGATTCCTGATATTTACTGTAGGTAACACGACAAAATTTGCTGCTTTTACTTAGAGTATATTATGAAAACTTAACCCGAAACAAAAATAATTAGTATTCATGTTAGTGCACAAGCGTATTTTTTCAGGTAGAAACATAATGTATTTAATTAGTTAAACTGTTTATACCAGTAAGAATACAATTGTTACGCCCATTTATACCTATTCATGCATTCCCTTTGGTGTTGACAGAAAATATAATTTACATGCATACCCCTGCACATACCAATATTTCAAAAAAGTACCTAAAGTGCGTACCTAGTACGTATAAAAAGGATTACATTACAAAGTCATGACATCAGTTTAACAGTATCTTTCATAAGTAGCGTAAAGTGTAAAACGATTTGAAATGGAACTCGAAACAAAGCATTGTTGTAAACCTTTTCGTGAAATCGGGAGACGGTGTTCGCCTAAACTTAGAAATTTAACTGACAAGTTAATTGAAAAACTTTTATCCATGCAGTGTACGGTCCATTTGGACACGTCATTAAAAATTTGTGATTCATGTCGGTTATATTCGTATCGTTGTAATCCTGTTGAAAGAGTGGAGCAACCAGAAAACGGTGGACATGACGAAGCACCAACCACATCACGGTACAAGTATTTATTTCTAAATTACTAACGTATTTAAATCAACTAATGAATATAAAAAAGGCCATTTTTATGTCTGATGGGGCTGCTTCCCAATACAAAAATAGAAAATTTTTTGCAAGCCTCTGCAAGTTTAAAGAGAAATACAACATTGATTCTGAGTGGCATTTTTTCGCAACTTCACATGGTAAGGGACCATGTGATGCAATTGGCGGCACATTAAAACGCATGGCAACAAGAGCAAGCTTGACCAAACAACATGAACATCCAATAACAAGTGCGAAAACTTTGTATGATTGGGCTATTAAGAGAAATCAAGAAAATTTCACAAAAATATCATTTTGCATTTGTTTCACAAGAAGAATATGAAGAGGGAGCTGCAGAATGGGGTGGTAGTTATAAGCAAACAAAAATGATTCCTGGTACACAAAAATATCACTCCTTCATTCCAGTTGCAGATAACAAAATCGCTGCGAAAATATTTTCAACTGACGAAATACTGAGTTTTCATAATATTTATAGAAATGTTAGGAAATAATGTTTGTAAAAATGTAAATACAATTTTTTTTAAATAGTACAAAAAATAATAAAATCATGTATGAACAATAAAAACTCAAAATTTTAATTTGGTAATTAAGATTCGTTCATTTCGTTAATTAAGAAGATGTTCAATCTTCTTGGTGTCAAAAAGATAGTTGTTGAAAATTTTATGTACAATTTGAAAAGAATACTTTTAAAGATGGACAATCACGACTAACTTTTGAAAAAGGGATATTTTCATGGAAAAAGCCATTTTTTCGAAACGGGTACATATAGAATGTTGCTCACCAAGAGCATTTGTGTATAAAATTACTAGAAAAATTGTATTATATTATTAAAATATGGTTATTTATGCAAACACAACAAATTAGAAAAAAAAATTGAATTTTTATTACTTCTAAAAGCTTTTTTATCTTACGTTGCTCCATCGTAGAACAACTTTTATTTTTTTTATGACTCAAAGCCTTTTTGAAAATTTTTTTATAAAAATCGTACGTTGGACAGATTTGCTAATTGATTTTTAAGTTTAATTTTTGATTTTTTTGAAGAAAAGAAATTTTTTTTTACTGTGTACATATTTTTTTCATAAAGTCAAATTAATTAACTACAGCTTCTCTTCAGACGCAATTTTATTATAACCAACGGTTTTCGAGTTATGATTTTTTGAAAAATATGCATGACAAAACACATACGCCCTTTTGAAAAAAATGTCTTGAGTCAAAAAATTCCCTTTACCCGTGGAAAATCCATCATCACCAATTCCGAAGATATGTGCAAAGTTTCATCCAAATCGGAGAGAGTCGTGCAGGATTTTGACTTTTTCCGGCTGATTTCATCTGGAAACGCTCATATATGAAAACTAGAGATATGTTATTTCTATATCTTGAGAAAATTACATTTGAATCTGGGATGGTTTTATAAGAAAAACTTCGATAACTATTGATTGGTTGAAGCTAGCGGCAAAACTAATAAATAAAAATACGCCCTTAAATAGTTCTACAACTCGTCGGAACAAAATTTCACAATGAAAATTGAAATAAAAAAGCTAGGGCAAAAATAACATTTTTTATTGTACACCCTAAGTTGACGAGGGAAAAGTTGCTCTAAATCGGCATTGAACACAAAAATTTAAAAAATCGTATTTAAAAGAAACTATTTTGGAACACTGGATTGGTTTTTGCTCGCTTTTTGCAGATATATAGTGGGTTTACCTTCACGAAATGTTCCTGCTCGAGGTGGCAAGCTTCAAAGCTGAGCTGCGAAAGTTGACAGCAAACCTATCGATCACTGTTGCGATTACGCGCAACAAAAAAGCGGGTGCCTCCACCTAAAGCCACCGTACAATGTCAGCTGCTGCCTGCCGACAACAAGCAAGCGGTCCAAAGCGACTGCACAAAGACGATGCCAACCCCGGCTCATTGTATCACAATGCCAGACTATTGACCAGCAAAAGTTTTGCCACGCTACCAGTACAAATTGTCACCAAGCAGAGGGTGCCAAAAAAGGGGAAATCCCGCCAGTCTTCGCCACTACGATAGAAATCGCTGCGTTCAGAAACGAGATTGCGGCGGTGTAAATCCATCCGCTGTATAAGCTGTGCAGCATGAGCACCAAGATCGTCTGCTCCACGGAACCAGATTTCAAAGCTACAAAACTGTTCCTGGAATCGAAGCAGCTCGAGTATTACACGCACGACACCCCTGGAAGCAAACCACTGAAGATGGATGTTTGTGACTGCCGGAATACCCGCCGGAGGATATCGTCGAGGAACTGAAGCGACTGAAGCTCAAGCCGATCAAGGTGTTCCCCATGAAGCGTGCTGACGCAGGAAACCACCTGGCTCATCTTCACTCGGCGAAAATGAATGACCTCCGCAAAGTGCGAGCTCTTTTCAACATAATTGTTGAATGGGAGCCGTACCGCCTTAAGAAGCAAGACGTCACGCAATGTGCGAACTGCCTTTCCTTCAGCCATGGGACAAAGACTGTATCATGAAACCACACTGTGGCAAGTGTACAGGAACGCAGCGGCAGCGGCTCTACAGCAAGACATCATCAAGTTAACTCGACGGCGGGGGCAATTTACCATCGCCGGCAACTTAAACGCATAGTACCAGGCCTGAGGTAACACCCCCAATGGTACCAGCATGGATTCGATGAAAGACACCACCTTGAGCCCGGATTCTCCCAACCGTTTGAGCCATTCTGGTACTCATGCTACCATCGGTATCTTCCTGACCAACATTACGAACATCCCTGATCCTGTCTTCCATAAGGAACTCAGCTCGGATAACTATTTGGTGGTGGCCGAAGTAGACTCCCCCGTCACCCGATTCCATGGTTTTTGGTGCAATTACCATCGTGCTGATTGGGCACGATTTCAGCAGTGCGTCGACTCATCCGTTGACTACGGCTCCCAGTCAAAGTCGTGTGAAGACATCGACTAGTGCCTGCAGCAAATCGACGTTTTAATATCCCAAGCCCTTCTTTGCTCCCTCCCAGACTGTGCAAAGCCATTCTGGCAGATGACTAAAATCCCTAAAAAATAGCCGAGACCTCTCTTGATCAAAATACCGGCCCATTGCTACTACTAACACCGGTTGGAAAAGCCAATGCACTTGGGCAGCACTTTATGGAATCCCATAGCCTAAGCCGTGCCATGGTGAGTCCGCACGAACCTGCCGCTCAGGAGACAATGTCTAGAGGCGCTGAATCTCCCATAATTGTTCCTGATGAGTAAAGAACAAATGCTGATGAGGTGATAGCACCCATCAAATCAATCAAATACATGAAGGTCGTAGATGTCGATGGAGTACTCAACCTTGAGTTGAAGAACTTAAGCTTTGCCTGTTTTGCCCACCTGGCCGCGGTCTTCAACGGATGCCCACCAATTGTCAAGGGTTACTAACATCTTGAGGCGGAACAAGTCCGTTTTAAAAACATCTGGCATGGCATTGTTGGACGTCCAAAAGGCTTTCGCCAATGTCTGGCATGATCAACTTCCCGATCTTCTTCGTGAAAATCATCAAAAACTACTTAGTGGATAGGCGATGTCAGATCTTTCTGAGAGGTTTCGATGCGTTCAATGTTGACGCCGGAGTCCCAAAGGGGAGCCTAGATCCCATCTTGTTCAACATCTTCACGTCAGATGCTGCTTCCCAATCAGGTGGTGGTATTTTGTCTATGTTTGCAGATGACACTGCCATCATCGGGAGGGATTCAAACTCTGCCACGTAAACTCGTGTAAGGCCTGAATATTTTGTCCGACTACTTCAATAGCTGGAAGATTTGAATCAATGCAGCAAGAACAAAGACCATTTTATTCCCACCCTCAAAATCATCTGGCTTCCACCTGGTAATGTGAAAGTCTCCCTCGGTAGCACTCCCGATCGAGTTAAGTATATCTCGGTCTCACCCTTAATAGCAAATTGCAAAATATCCATAAAGTGCTCCTTATCCTTCCAGTTAAAGCATACGCTTTATCAGTCTGGGAACCATGCACCAATTCCCACCATGCTAGGCTACATATCATTCAGAATAATTTTCTGAGAATGATTCTAAACACTCCCTCGAGGTCAGAAACTCCTATGAACCAATATTGTAATGGCAGCTGGCGGTGGCACGTACCCTTGAGGATGCACTAGCGAGCAACCATTGGTCAGGCTGATGGCTTAGCTGGCTGTTGCTAGCAAGCCGTTGGCTAGACAATCGTTGCTAGGTAGTTGACTATCCAAGCCAGTTGTGTATTCGTAGCCAGCCGGTGGGCGCAACGACGAGGAGTGAAATAAGGTGGTTGTGTGTGTGTTGGCAGCCATATTTTGGTAAGGCGCAACGTGTAACGGAACAAAGAACCTGCTTCTGCAAAAAACCAAGAAGGTTCACATTCAAACGTGAACCATTTAAAATCCGTCGCTTAAAGGATGAACAATCATTGTTTTCCAGCTAACTTGTTGATTGGAATTTATCTAACCTTCCGTTCCAAATTCTTGTCAATTGGCAGCCGGCGGTGGCTTAAATAGTTTGAGTTTTTCCTTCGTCGCATACCTTAAACTTTTCAATTGTACAATTTCAAACCCACCTCGAAAATTCAAATGGTCTCTATATTATTCCTAAACGCAAATATAAAGCAAGCTTACGGCAACAGTAGCATGCCAAATAGAAATTTAAAATAATGTCTACCATCAGGATAAATTTAAACACGGGAACACTAGCTCGATAGTTTCTTAATTGATTTAATTGACTTAGCCATTCAAATTGTTTGAGGTATTTTATATTATTATTACGACGAAATTGGTCTTCTTGGCATAACTTGGCAATTTAAAAAAAAATGAATTGTAATTTTTAACGTGATTTAATCTGAAAAATACTCAAATAAATGTTCTAAGTTATCCCGATTCCAAACTAGTCCAATAACAAAGCAAGCTTTAGTGGTTGTTTAGCAAAAATTTAAGTTTTTCCTTCAATATCAGCGTACGTAAGTAAAAAAAATGTTTTGAATGCTTCACAATTTGATAGCAATGAAATAAACTGATGCAATAGACTATCACATTTATGTTGTTAATCCCTAGTATCGAACATGTGTTTAAAACTAAACTATCCCTATTTACATACATACCAACGCATCCAAGAATCCCAAACTTGTACGCAGACATCACAGCCTCAAAAGGATTATCTTTTGATCTTTTTTTAATATTGTTTGTTTGAGTTCCCTTTCCGTATAGAACGTTATACGTGTTCTCCAAATGAATATACGTTGCATTTGGTGGTGGATTAGGATCTACGTTCACAGAAAGTACCGTCACATTGTGGCCATTCGCGGCCAACTTGTTGATAATCGGGTGTATCCTAAGAAATCGATAACGAATATGAATCCATGATGATTTACCCTATCGTTAATAGAGTCGTTACCAGATAAAGTGACTTGGAGATGGAACACCCATCAACACCAGTATATTATCACAGGTCACAGCTTCAATAACAAAAACTAAAACTAAACTCCGGACAATCAAAAAGTTCCGCATCTTTGGAAATATATGTTCACACTTTCACTGAAGGACAGCGAATGACTTTGACTTCGAGATAGTGCAAGCACTAACGCCAACAAACGGAAAGACAACTCGACAAGACTCGTCACATGTACCACGAAAAGGGAGTTTCAAATCTTTACAGTTTTCCCCATGCATCTGTTTACCTAGTCCACGGTGCTTAGGAAATTGCTAGACAGTATTCAAAAATAGACATCAACAAAAGTTTCGTCATAGAGACAATTGCATTATAACATATATACAATTCGGCTTTGAAGTTGATATGTTTGATTGAAAATTAATGCTGACCATGCTTTGAAAAATTGTTTTTATTCGATAGAAATAAAACCTTGCTGGCACTCTTGACATCAGAACGAAAGTATAGAGGGTAAATTATTTTTCGTTAGTTCGTTTTGTTCATATGCTACGATTTTCAGGTAGCAATATTATTCAACCAGGCCCACCGTGAGCGTCTAACATAATTACCATAAGCATGTTTTGCTTGTATCACGGGTAGTAAAAATTTCAATAAAAAAGACACATGTTTGCCACAGCATGCAGCTGTACCTGCGTGCAGATTTCTCAATGTCCTGAATCGTTGAGTGTTCTTGAAGCACTTTCACACAGCAAAAGGCAAATCATCGATACGAACGAGGTTTTACTGTCTCTGTTGAGTGGGAGTAATTTAGTCATTTCTGCTCTGACATGAATACAATGTCATTTCTGGTGCATAGTTATTACCTACCTTTCGACAGAGTGATCAAAATTTTCTTTTACAGTTTTAGTTTGAGAGCATTACAGGCTCTAACCAAGGAATGAATTTGTATACTCTGTGGCAGCGCAAAGAAAACAATTGATAAATATAATCGAGAAAATTTCCAAACCGAAATATTCACGTGCTTTATTTTAGAGGCTACTAACTATCATCATAATCATCACTACTACCATATATTTTCTTCGTTCAAAATCGATGCAAGGATCGTGTAAATGTTTAACTGTATTCTACTAGTTACCCGCAATACAAAGACAACATTTCGACACTCAAAATCTCAATGGCAGGCAAAACAAATCTTTTAAATTTGTGGGGAATAGTGATCTCAAGTAATACTTCTAAGCTTGCTCCAAACTTATAATTCGTAAAATATGCTATGTAACCGTAATATAAAGTTTTCTAAAAACTTCTAAAACTGAAAAAGTAGTTACCATATGTTTTTGGAAATTTAACAATGTAATTGATACTTCGTTTAACTGATTTGAATATTGTTATTATAAAGTTGTTACAGAATTACATTTTCATTGCCTTACTGGCATTTCAAGTGAAGTTGCTTGTTACGTATTTACGTGTCTTTCAGACTGAGGTTGGGTCGTACAACGGTCTTGAGTTTTATGATCAGACGATTGACGAAATCTTCTCTAATAGTTCAATCAATTTTTACGAATCCTAGTTCACCTGCGTATATTTAAAAAGAAACTTTGGGAATTTACCTCCCACTTGTGATCTTTAATTAGTCTAAAATGGACACCAAAACAGAAATCTTTGCAGTAGACATAAAGTTATGGCATGCCATAAAAATGAATGAACATAGATGTAAAATCAATTTTCTGTAGAATCCAAACACGTGTAACCTCGTGCGTAGTAATTTCATAGTTTCATATTTATAGTTTCATATTTATATTCATCGAATATCTTAAAACTATGGAACCGATATAAACGTTATGGAACCGATTACCCGCGGCCGTCTCGAGGTTACATAACAAAATTATTTTAAATTCTACATTGTCAAAAAAAACTTACAACTACACAACTTATGGTTTTCTTTTGACTTGAACATTTTTTAAAAAAAAACACACACTTACACATACACAGATAAAAAAAACTAATAGTAAACATACAGGTTAAACAACCTACCTATGGCTAATGTTAGTTAAAAACACATATATGAGTTTCATATACTCCAGATCACGTACAGTCAAAATATCTCGAACCGTTAAATTGGGAAACATAAAGCTCAGATCTGTAACCAATATGCTCAGCACATGACCAAATAACGTGATCTGATCTATTAATGATCTGATGATCTGATCTGATAACCTTGTCCACATTCACAAAGTTTGCTCTCACTCAACCCAACACGGTATAAATGAGCTTTCAAAGAATAATGATTGGAAATTAGGCGAGACATCACACGAATGAAGTCTCGACCCACATCCATCCCCTCAAACCAAGATTTCTTAGCCTTTGGGATGATAGAATGTTGCCATCGCCCCAAATCTCCTTTACTCCATTTATACAGCCAGCAAAAGAGTTACTGTTGACGAAAAATAGGGAAAAAAATCATTGTCGATCGTAAATAGCCTTCCATAGCGCCCACCATTGCAAGCAAGTCCGCTCTCTCATTGCCCAGAATTGAACAATGAGAAGGGCCTCATACAAAGGTGATGATAAAATAACGCGAAGATAAAGCACTTAGAAGCTCCTGTATTTTCATGTTTTTTCAGATGTATTTTCAGATTTTTATCTGAAATTGTAGTCAGTTCAATTTATCTTCAGCCGAAGTGTAAATTCTCGTCTGATTCTACAGGTTTGGCCCTATTAGGCAAAATTGAAACCCAATGAAGCAAAAATCAAACACCAATGCTTTGAATTTAAATGAATGTTTTTATTGGTATTTTTTTCCTGAGCCGTTTCGGAAAAGCATGCAAAGCGACACGCATCTCTTGTTCAGGAATCTCCCCAAGTAACACACAAAACATCTTTCTAGAATGATTTATAATTGTTTGTATTATAAATGTATTATACACGTATTGCAAAACATGTCAAGTTCAGAGCGGTTTGTATCTCTCGTATTCCATATATCACTCTGACTAACGGTCGAGCTAAAATACTTTTCACTGCTGCAAGGGATTAATATTTTATTATTGTTTTAAAAAACATGGTTCCATACATTTATAAAACATAAACAGGAGAAGATTTTATAAGTATTTCTAAATACTGTTGAAATTAAATTACAGCAACCAAGTTTCGTATAACGTGTTTTTTTTTATTCAAAACGGTGAATTTTTTGTACAAGATTGTGCCAACGGGAAGCAAATCATAATTACTCAGAGTTGACTTTTCAACAATCGGAGTTGATTAAACAAAGAAGCTCGCTGGGGTCAGTGTTCAAATCCCACGCTTGGCGATGTTATATTTTTGTGTGAGGATAATTTTTTGCTATGTTATGTTTTATAAGGCTTCACATTTTGCGCTTTTTACGTCATATTAAAGTATGAAATAAAGTATTATTCACTTAAATTGATAACCTGCTTTTGTAATTTGATAGTACTTTCAACTTGTTTAATACAAACTGTGTTGCTTGGTTCATTCCTTACTTTTTGCTTTGAAATTCTCAATGCCCATTCCATAGGTTGGCGGCGTTAAAAAAATTTAATACATAATGTCCCATGTAGAAAATAGTCCAACGGGTTAACATCTGTGAAGAGCCCGGTCATAAGTTTTTAGGGATAAAGTCCGGCAAATTGTTCTTGTACAAGACCAGCGTAATTTCTGGTGACTGTGGATTTTTGAGAAACCATTTGTGCCTTCCACAAATGGTTAGAGTATGTTTCATCAAATGTTTTTCGAAACATGGTTGAAGTAGTTATTGGCATTAATTTTAACACCCGTTTCTATAAAAATCAGAAGTTGTTGCCACATGGGCATCGAGTGACCTGGCCTATGCGCAACGATCTCTATCTGAGAGACGTCAGCAAACCAGAATGGCGACGTCAAAGAAAGGATAATTCACAACAGAAGGAAGTACATACGGGTGAAATTAATCAGTGCAAAAAGTTTAATTTTAATGTTATTATCCTACTTTCTCGATAGTCTTACAAACTAGTTTAAATCTATTGATTGCTACGACTAGTAAAGGTAAATTATGAAATATGAATCATAAACTAAATTACAAATAACACTATTTAGGACGAAACTTAACCTAAGCTGCTGAATTTAAAGGCCAAAACGCACAATAGGGCCACTGATTTGTAAGTTTTCAAAAATAATGTTAAACGACCTTAAAAACTAAGTCTTATAATCTTACTTACAGATTTCAAGCATACACAATTTACAATAAATTCGATATTTAGATTTCAGCCTTTTATTGTTTGGTGATCCAACAGGGGTAGTAGACCTTTCGAGAATATTGCTCCCGCAAACCCTCACGGATGTGTGAGAACAGAATATTGGAAAAAAATAGTCATTTCAGTTTAAAAAATTCAGATTTATTCAAAAATAAGGAGTAGATTTACTCAAATTCAAACACCAGCCCCGAGACAGCAGTCGAATTCATTGAGCAAATATTTACGGTCAATGCTTCCACTTTACTTTTTGAAACGAGAAAAAGATTCAGTACCGATGTCAATATTATACATGTATTTTTTGAAGACCCAATACCGATTGCTACTCGATTGTAATTACAATGCTTAGAATAATCGCTTTTTACAGTTATAAGACACGGACAAAGTTCAGTACAGCTATAATGAAACCGTACAGACGGTAGAAAGGCTTTCACCGTTGGAGGAATATTACTTCCCTTTCGATCTTAGACAGCATGCTTCAAGCTCAAATTCGACTATTTCCAAGATCGTAATTTCGCAGGAAACCTCCTTCTCCGTGCAGAGATCGGCAATGCACCGTGGTTCATTGTAAATAGTCCAATGCGTTTAAAGTTTTCCGTAGACGTGCAACACCTGAGTACTTCGAAGAATACATAGCATTCAAACGTGAACTTAAGAGTCTTATGAAGGCCAAGCAACGCGGTTGCTAGTTACCGAAATTCGTTGACGGGCTATCACGAGAAACGTCGATGAATACCTTTGAAAAACAGTGCAAAGATTGCCTCACCAAACAACGAACAATGAGAGCGAAAACTACATGGACCAATGAATACTTCAGGTTTGCACGATAAGATGCCCAGATTCTGCGTAGGCACGAATGATTCCTCGCGAAACCAAAAAGTCGAGAAATGAGATTAACCAACCATTTTCAATGGTAGAACTCTCTCTCTCGCACTCCTTTCGTGTGGCAATACGGCCCCAGTGGCTGATAGGATCAAGTTCAACTTGCTTAAGAACCTCCCAGGCGTCGCAAAGAGGCGCATGTTGCACTTGTTTAATCAGCTTCTGGAACTCAACATTGTACCGGATGATTTTAGACGGGTGAGATTTATTGCCATCTACAAGCCTAGTAAATCTACGTCCGACCACAACTCCTATCGACACATGTCGATGTTATCGTGTATTCGAAAATTGTTGGAGAAAACTATCCTTTTCCGCATGGACAAATGGGTACACAATACGATTTCCGTAGAAGTAAGGGAACGAAGGACTGTCTGGCGTTGCTTTCCACAGATATTCAGTTAGTTTTTGCTAATAAATAGCAAATAGCTTCTGTTTTCTAGGAAATCAATGGGGATTATGATTCAGTATCTGTTGAAGTTTTTTAAGATAACAGAATTGTCTCTCCGGTTCCTCACAACACTGAACATTTAATTCCGTAAACAAGCTTTCAGTCGTTTCGTAAACAAGAATTTTGTAACATGTCTTATTAATTGTATGAAACATTTATATTACTTGTTATCTGGTGAAATGCTATAATTACTCCATTTTCTACAATGCAGGAAATGAATTTCGTGAAAATCAGTCAATCGCTGCTTCTTTTTTATCGTACTCATACATGTTGGCGTTACTGCTGAGGTGGGCGGGAATCATTGATTTATTTCAAATTAAATGTTTAAGCGCTGTCGAGAGTTAGAACTTCATACTCATTAATTAAGTATCTTCGCACGAGTCACCATGGCTTAGGAAGATCAACCATGGATACAATAACAGCTTTTTCCAAAAATACAGGATCAAACCGCATGTTTGAAACACTCAAAAAAAACGCTGAACAACTCCTCGTGGTTGCGCTTTTTTTTCAATAACATTTCGAGTCGATATAATAGATCTGTCAGCCATTCATGCAACAACCAGAGAGACGTTTCTATTTTATTTGTACTTCGTGCTTTTAAAAGTTGCGCGTGCGGTACACAGAAAGAAATCTTGTAGTAAAGGGTGTATTCGATAAAAATGGCACACAGAAAATCTTCTGTAACTTTTGAATCGTATGAGTAAAAAACCTAGAAATTTGAGTAGATCTTATTTACATCTTAATCAGCCAAGTTAATAAGAACCTTCAAGGAGCGTCTGAGTGTCCAAAGAAAGGAAGGGAGTGGTCGTAACAGTGGTCCAATGGACATTAAAATGGCCAGGAAAGTCGTACAACAATTCAAGAACCATCCAAACATGTCAATTCGAGATGTCGCTAAAAAGTCTAAGGTGTCAGTCGGTTTTGTGCAGAAAACCATGAAGCGTGCTGGGTTACATGTTTACAAAGTGCAAAAAGCCCCAAACCGGAATGAAAAACAAAACATCACTGCGAAAACCCGCGCTCGGAAACTTTACACGAAGCTGCTCACCAAATCCGGTTGCATCGTGATGGATGACGAAACATACGTCAAGGCCGACTTCCGTCAACTTCCTGGGCAAGAATATTTCGTTGCCAAGTCGAAGTTCGATGTTCC
Source organism: Aedes japonicus (assembly GCA_034211315.2). Lineage (NCBI taxonomy): Eukaryota > Metazoa > Arthropoda > Insecta > Diptera > Culicidae > Aedes > Aedes japonicus. The sequence continues at coordinate 48,840 of JASCZW010007779.1, forward strand.
GGAGGATGTTCGAAAGAAGAAACTATCGAAATTTGCAAAGAAGTTTCTAATCTGGCAGGCGATTTGCGGATGTGGTAAAATAAGTGCTCCCTTCATCACTTCCGGAACAATAAACGGTGCGATTTACACGGAAGAGTGCCTTAAGAAGCGTCTCTTGCCATTCATTAAGAAGCACAAAGGATCAACTCTGTTTTGGCCTGACCTAGCATCATGCCACTACGCTCGAAACGTATTGGAGTGGTACCGAGCCAACGGAGTCAATTTTGTGCCAAAGGATATGAACCCACCAAATTCACCGGAACTTCGTCCAATTGAAAAATTCTGGACAATTATGAAAACGGAACTTCGCAAACATCCCAAACAACACAACAAAAACACTGGGAAAATCGGTTGTACAAAATTTGATGGGTGGAGTGAAAAGGAAGGTGCGGGCATTCGGGATGGGAGACGAAATTGAACAAAACAAATGTTGTAAATCAAAACTCATTAGTAGTTCTTCATTCCCTGAAAATTTCAAGAAAATCCGATAATTAGTTTAATTTTGATGAGTATATATGTGTGTGCCATTTTTATCGAATACACCCTTTGAAAACTACCATTTTACCCGACTATGCCTATCTTTAAAACTACCATGAAATTTCAGTCAAATTTACTACGTTTACGGTAAAATCTTCAACGTTTGTGGTATATTTGACAAACCTCATATTGATATCAACCGCACCATGGTTGATCTAATCGCAGGTATGATGTATGATGTATGATATGTACTACCACCCATTGTAGCACGGAAACTAAGTCCGACAGCAGTGAGCTCTCCTCGCTGTTAGACTTGATCAAGCTTTAATAACCACTGATTATCCTAATCATGCTATTGTATGAAGGGCCAAAAAGGGGTTGGGTGGATCGATAGGCAACATCACCTATACATATCCACAGGGATATAAAGAATCTCCTTCCAACAACAAGATTGAACAATTGGTCAAAAGAGCAAGCTATCTAACATGAGGATGCCCCAATGGGCGGGGAGAAGAGCCCGCCCTCTATTCACAAACTGTTAGCAATGGGGAGTTGGCATTTCCACTCTCCCCATCCAGAGTGCTTCAATCGGGTGCCCTGATGGTCCCTCCCATTCCCATGAAATATTTATATAATAGTGTATATATTTATGTAAATGAAAAATACTGCAATCATTCGGTATCTATTATTTATGATCTCTTTCGGTGGATCCTGAAATATAAGAAATGTTGTAAAGTGTTAAAGTGGAGAGTTCTGTGTTTTCGCGCTTAAGAATGTTTCCGTTCGTTTTCAGCGATAGCAGCAATTTCCCAAAATCTTGATTTGAGGTATCCTAAAAAAGTTTGTTAAATTTTACAAAAATTACATTTATACATTTTAATCTACTGTTGACATGGTCACTATTTGCTGCTTGGTGTTGATTTTTATTATAGCAATACGCTTTTATTTTTGCTGGCTTAAAAATTATTGCTCCTGTGTAAGGAAAACAGAGAAGATTTTATTGACAGGGAGTTAAAGACAAATGGACGTAAAACAACAAAAAGCAATTTTTAAATCATCTATGAAGTAAAAACAATAAAACAATATCATCAAATATAATGGTATTGTGAGTTATGATACGGTACTGACAAAAATAGAACTGTAACATCAGACACAATCCGAATGGCAAACAGCACAGATTTGGAAAAGGTCTATTTGCAAACTGGAATTGAAAAATACATTAGGTAATAAGTGCAAAAGCCTACCATAGATTCCGTTGCAGCTTCTTTTATTCAAGACACTAGATACTTCTAAATCATGATGATAATTGGACATATAAGACATAATAATTAAAAGTATATATAACCTATTAGGTGATATTATATTAAAAAAAAAAAATATGTTGAAATATAAATCCTGAAAACACCAGTAATGATCAAAATGATAATGATGATGATAAAGAAGATTGATAATGCTTATGAATAAACAATGTCCTATGTGATAATATATATAGTCAAGGGATATTATAATATAAACTGAAAATTACATCTGTGCCGACTGCTGTTTTGTTGCAATTGTAGACAAATTCCCAGAAAACTTCCCAGAAAAGACAATGTATGATATGAGAAAAAAAATGAATTTTAAATTTTAAATTATTTTATAATACCTGATGACCTGGAAGACCTGAAAGATATGAGAATGGAAAATTATGATATGATTTACCGGTCGCACCCCCTGACTTCGCTATTGTCGGATTGACAACATTGCCCAGGCTACGCCAACCAGCGTCTCCATGTTTCAGCTGGCAGTCTTTTGTGATCATATGACTCGTGGAGGCGTGAGGTAGGAACTTGTGAGGACCGGAGGTCGGTCGCACCCTCCTGCCAAGTTGTCAACTCACCATTTGAAGCCCAAGCCATGGTTGATCTAATCGCAGGCATGGTAAAATCAAACGCATTCATAGTCAGCTGAAAATTGTTGGTGATTGCGCTTAATTTAACCCTCGAAATGGTAGTTTCTACTGCGACTTTTTTTGGGTGTATAGAATAGAAAGGTTACTTCTTAAAAAGTACAAATTAGGTTCGATTCATTCTACTCGAATGAAAAGATGTGTTAGCCTTTCATTTGATTTCATAATATAAACGAATTATAAAGATCGTGAAAAAATGTATTCAGAGGCAATCCTATTGAATTTGTATATTATACAGGGTGTTCAATAAGGTCGAATACACTTTAAAAATGTGTTATAAAAATGAAAATGATATTCTTTTCTAAGTTAACTTTTATTGAAGCAATGTTTATTGAGAACCTTTACGACATATTTTCTGAGAGCACGAACACATGAACCTTGCGATTCTTATACAAGGCCCTTCGTAAAGATGGTATGGACAGTCCCGATCGACACATCTAGACCAACAGCGGTCTTCCGGATCGAGCGGTTTATTTTTCGACGAAACCGCTCCCTCACCAGCTTGACGGCTGCTGAAGTCCTCGGTATAGACGGGGTGAGGTATAGATGAAATTTCGATTCACCCCGTGGGATTTCCACCGCCGAAATATCGCTCACCACTCGAACATATTTTTACTACCACGCCACGGTATTCCTTCCTCGTGCGCGGTAAACAAACTGCAAATGACAGCAACTCGACACCGTGCGCGTCCGTAAGCCTATATATGAGGCTAGAGCTGACACCAATACCAATACCAAAAATGCACATGATGCGCACCTAAATAACAATGAAAAGTTGTATTACTTATTGAATACCGACACGGTCTTCTGGGAGGGGAAGAATAATTAATTTCACAACCTTTGTTCGAAACTGTGTTTATCTCCGCGTCTCCACAATTGCCAAGAGAAAGATATTTGTGGTAGGGTTGTTAATAGATCATGGATTCACTGTGGTAAGAGATGCGATCAATGATTGCGCAGTTGATTGCTGGTTATTTATAAAATCTAGTGGAGATAGAAAGAGGCAAAGTGTCCAGACCTTCTGCTCAATCAACTGAACTGATAACCACCGAGCCATTTAAGTAACTATAAAGTTGAGCAAATCAAAAATCCCATTTAAGAATATAACTATACATTATTGAATAATTTCTCAATTGCTTCAGAATGAATGGATGCCAATATGATTTTTTCGGTTATCGCTTGGCTGACATTACATTCCGTTAGCATACGTGTTTGATAGGTTCATTATTTCGGAACTAAAAAAAAACGACGATTCTTCAGTTTCATCGAAAACATTTTCCGGGATTTTTCCTGAAATCAAACATGGTCTTTCCTTCTGTTGCCGTAAAATTAGCTGGAAATGGACTCTCTGTATGTCATTGGTTTCACGACTTGCTTTCCACGTGAAAATCAATTAAATTTCTTCTTGATTTTAGTCTTGTTACTTTTAACACTCGTCAAAAAATTGAAAACACGTTTTACAAAAACATATACCAAAACGACAACTATCAAGAAGAAAACTTTCACATCGTAAAGCTCACTTTTCCACAATCCTAACCGAAGCGTGGGCGATTGTATCGTTTCGGCTTTTGGATGACGCAGACACCAGTCAATCCACCACAATGCCCGTTCTAATGGTTTGTCCGGTTGGTCCCTGAAAAGTGCAGATTTTTCCTGCATTCTAATTCGATACGAAGGATCATCCAAAACCTTCCGGACGGTACGTATAATTTGATCCGTGGTTAAGGTCCAGACATCCAAACGTTCGGCTACACCTGCGCGTAAAGATTTCTCCAGGTTCTGGAAAGAACAAAAGTTAATGAATAATCAATAAAAGCATAAAACAATAAATTTTATAAATCCATAGCATATGCCCACATCATTATAATGTATATCTTATTCGGAATTTAACGAATACTAGATTTACTTGGATACTTTCAACTCATTGCCTATAGCTCAAGAGCATGCACCTTTACCCAATCGAAGTCTGACAACTTACTCGATATTGATCAGCTATGAATGGAATTCCAACCATTGGCACACCATGCCATGTGGATTCGTGCGTGCTCAGCAATCCAGCATGAGTGATGAACAGTTTAGTGCGCGAATGTGCCAAAATATCACTCTGTGGTAAGAATTTTCGCATCATCAAATTAGTAGGAATGTTAAACCGCTTAGGATCAGCTTCGAATTTCCACATGAAATTGTAATCAGGAAACTGTCTGATGGCTTCCAAAAACATATGGATTCGTTCATCTCCCAGATCTGAGCTCAAAACATTTGTTCCTAACGAGAAGAGAATGGCTCCCTTTTTTGCAGATTTAATAAACACATCGATGTCTGATGGCAGTGGTCTGGGAGGTAATATTTGAAGGCCTCCAACTTGGATCATGTTTTGCGGAATAGGTTCAGGAAAATCAACAGCGTGATGAGAGTTCACTAGCATTAGCAACGTTTTTCTATCTAAAACGCCCAAATATGGAACGTGTTTAAGAGCTGTAATGCGTCGGATCATCTCGTCTGTTTTAGGTACGAAATAATAATTGCGGTAGCTGAAAAATAAAATTATAACGAATAATATTTTAACAACATTGAATATAATGAACTTACAGGTAGTCAACTGTGTAGATGAATGTATTTTCCAATCGTTGGAGAAAACTCATATCCCAATCACAAGTTAATGTGTAATAAGGGATGTAAGCTGGATACTTGTGACCACCGATTAAGTCGACTGTATAAGGAGGTATGTTGAAAGCTGTAACGCCAACAAGTGGTGGTTGTCCAAATTTGTGATATAATCCCATAAGACAAGGTCCGCACGTGAAATCATACAGCACCAAATCAAACTTGAAATCATCGGGATAATCCAAAATTATGTTTAATCCTTTCGATCTCATCACTCCTTCACACAGCGAAATCGCAAAATCGTAGAATGTGATCATACTTTTCATCAGGCTCTCCTGGGCCATTTCATAGAGATCTATCGCTGTATCACCATCATGTATTGTATGATAGGTTTCTTCAAGATGTATGTAGGTTAAATTCGGTTTCTGCACTTTTTCCACATCAGGGGATACGATCGTTAAATTGTAGCCTTTTGCAGCTAATGCTTCCATCAGCACGCGATTCCAAATATGGTGGCTTGGACTAGGAACCCCCATCAAACAAAGAATGTTTAACCCGCCGGAACTTTGTATTCCTATCAAACAAACGAGAACGACACATTTTATGATCCGACCCATTTTGCTACTGAATAACGAATGAATTGCATTCTCCAGCCACTCTCACCCTCACTCAATTGACTCTGCAAATGTGAGAAGTACTGTTGAAATAACTAATCATCACGTGATAATAAGATGATTGCTTTTGATTATGATTGTCATGATGAGATAGTGAAAGAATGGAAAGATTAAGAAACAACTTAAACGGATTTTGCAATAATTTGATAGTTTAGGAGAACTTAGAGGAGCAGTTGCATTTGTGATAGCTATCGTTATCACATATATATCACACAACTCCGTACCTATAGAACTCCCCAACAATTACCTTGGAAAAATAAGAAGTTTTTCAGATTGTTAGAGTTATTATTTTAATTTCAATCCATTATAATGCTTTAACACATACTCCATTTTAATCTACTTACTTCCTCAGTATTAAATTTCTAGGCACGACTTCATGACGTTTTGAAAATTTAGAAGTAGTAAACACACTGCGCTTATTAATCAGAGGTTTGGCTAATTTAAGAAAAAAGATAGATAAGCATTTTTTTTCATAGTTTTTCCATAAAGCGATTCATTAAATAACCAGATAGCCAACTAACAATAAAATTCCTTATGAACTGTGTGAAAAAGAGTGAACCGGTTCTGCCATATAAAAAATATTCTCTCTTGAGCTCAAAGTTCAAGTTATTATCTGACGAAGTAGGTCCCGTGTCTTCAACATTTAAAAAAAATATTTAAAATCTATTATTTGAGACTAACAGTATTCAAAACGGATCCGAGCTCGTTGTTAAAAAAAAAAATCCAAATCAAAACTTCCGACACATGTTTTAGGCTAGGTTCACTCCAGAGGTGCATCTTGAATTTAACTCTTCCCTAATCCAATTTATTTAGGTTTTCAGACATCGGAAATACTCAATACGGTCAAAACTCACAAGACCTGGACTCGTTTTGGTTTCATTTCTGAAGTAATTAAAACATGGCAGTATTAGCTAAACAACGCAAAGATAGACAACGTTAATGTGAATAAAGTATCACTTAAAACTTTTTCAACAACAGTAATAAAAAATTAGTTTAAGTACCATACAATAAGCATCTAAGCAATGGAAAATATGCATCTTTTTAAACAAAATCTATAGAAACCTGCTCAAAATTCAGGTATGAGGCAATTTTGAACCTATAAATCAATAAAACCTTTGAAATCACTAATTGGCCATTGACGGGGATAAATATCCTCTGTTTTTACCTAATCGCAATACAGTAGTTGCAAGAATTTGTTTTTTTTTTGTTTATTTATTTTCCATCGGGCTATTTCCTCACTTGGTGACAATCACCGACGCCAGGGAGACGACTCCACCATCTGGACCCTACCTAACGACTCATGACTATGAGCCGGGACCAACGGCTTTACTTCCCTTCCGAAGGAAGATGTGACCAGATGTTGTCGCCTCAGAAAAAAACACCGACGTCGACTATGATTGAACCCAGACCCACTGGGGTGCCAGTAGCAGTCACGCTTACCACTACACCACCGACGCCGGCAAGCAAGTATTTGTGTCTCAGTAGAAAAAACAACCGTCGGCTGGATGAGTTGCGTCAAGAATGCCTTCATTTTATCCGTCACATTTACTGAACCCAAATCACGTATTGTACACGTGTCACAGGCTGCGATGCAAATATTCCTGATTTTTCAGGATTTTCCAGACTTATTAGCATTTTGCCTGAAATCCTGACATTCACCCATTTTTTCCAGATTTTGATAAAATAAATCCTGATTTTTCCTGATTTTCGTAATTTCTATCAATCCATATTAATTATAATCGAAATAGGAGAGTTCTGCCAAAGCTTTTGCTAGTAGGAATAACATGGAATTGTCAAAAATCATTCAATAAAAAATCTATTCTGACCCGCTTTTCTACACAGGAAAAAATCTTGTAGTAAAAACAACCATTTCACCCGACTGTGCCTATCTTTAAAATTACCATGAAATTTCAGTCAAATTAACTACGTTTATAGTAAAACCTTCAACGTTTTTGGTATATTTAACAGACCTCATATTGATATCAACCACAACATGGTTGATCTTATCGCAGGCATGGTAAAATCAAACGCATTCATAGTCAGCTGAAAATTGTTGGTGATTGCGCTTAATTTAACCCTCGAAATGGTAGTTTCTACTGCCACTTTTTTTTGTGTGTACCAAAACGATACAAGAACTACACGGACCCACAAGTTGACTCGTTCCTTCTCGACGCTCATTGAGTGATTTCTGTTTTTATTCTATTTTTCTCTGTCTGTTGCTGTTTGTTTCTTCGCTGAAACAGTTAGTTAAGTGACGCAGCCATTAAAGCGATGCAGTTTCTTTTTATTAATATTAATAGTTTCTTTTAATTAATACTTTTAATAATATTTTAATATGTCGAAACAACGACGAACACTCATTTTTAGCGGGAACTTCTTTAGTTATTTCAATAGAAACGGTATGCATTACACCATTTGCGAAAGATTTTGATTGCCAGTATTAACCAGACCAGTAATATTATTTTCACAGAAAATATGGAAACCAAATTTCCCCAGCATAACGATGATGCCGTTGATGAAAATAATGCCGAGGGCATGGGTAATGCTCTAGCAAAAGAATTTGTAGATATGTCGATCAAACATACATATTGTCGATCAAACATACATATTGTCGATCAAAAGATCAGAAGGCACATTGGCTTTTCCGCTTCTGCGAGAGTTCATACCAAGTTTGTTGATCCTACCCCACTCCTCATCATCAGTGAAACGATTAATCTCACAATTTAATTTAACAAAAACAAATTAATTAAACAAAACGAAAATGAGGCATACATTGGGACTAGACACAATGAGAAGACAAAAAATTATGTGGATTTGAACAAAAAAGAAGCCGGAAGCGTTAAGTTTTCGCCAAAAAGTACATCGAAGTACGACTATAATATTTATAAAACAGAAAGAGATAAAAATATAATATGTTAAGAAAGCTTTTTGGTTTTTAATAAACAGTATTTTTATGAATGTCAGTCTTGTACACACAAAATGACAATCCTCATTTTATCCTGATTTTTATTTCATATACTTCCTGACACTGTCAAAATATACTTGGCAACGCTGGTCACAGGTGTGCATAGGGGATAAAAACCGAGGTATTTCGTTCTGTGAACTTGTTGCTAACAACTCAGAGAATAACGGTTACTAAAAGTAAGCTGTGACACGGTAGCTGCTCCCGGTGAGATGTAGTGGTTCACCAGGTGTGGTGGGCCGGTCATCATAATCAATTATGATTCATTCGCCATGTTTGCCATGATACCATAACTTTGAACAAGTAAACCATCATCCCATTTTTCGAGTGGCTATTGGTATAGATCAGTTCAAATTGCCACTCAAGCGTTAATATAAATTACCTTGTTTTATCAATAAAAAAAAAACACCATCACACCTTGGAGTGGCCCAAATAGAATCACAACCGTTGATTTTCATCAGTCCAAATCAACTATCCAGCATTGTTAAACATTACCTCGTTTTCTCAAGGAAAAACCTACATCACTTTTTGTTAGTAGCCCCAATAGCATCCTTACTGTCAGTTTCAATAGTATCAAATCGGAGATCTGTACTAATATTTAAATATTTCACTAGACTTATCGTTTACCAAAACGAACCCTGCAGCGATCCAATCCTGTTATCCAACATTTCAATAATTTTTCGTGGACGAGCAGAAATTTTCACGGCTCCACATTTGTCAACACATTCCTACCCTTTGCTTATTTGACCTGCATTTGACGGGGCTGGCGCCGGTATTGAGTTGAGATCACCAGTTTTTACAAATTTGAGATATATGTTATTCCCAAGCATCATCTGTTGGTTCTCTATGTAAGAACAGCTGACCTGTCAATAGCGGTCAACCATACTTAAATATTATCGAGCTCAGATACCTTAGATTGAGTAAACAAAACATTTGCCAGTATATAAATTTATAATTTCGTTGGGAGATAAATTTCAGTATACATTTCTATTTTAATCATAATGCTTTTTTAATACAAAATTAGAGTACATGCATTGTTCACGCGCAGGTTCTGGGTTTAAGGCATTGAGTATGCCTACATAATTATCTAACGTTTGCATTAAAAAAAATGGACAAAACTTGCCGATTCTCACCTGCACTGACGAAACTACCCATGCAGCATCAATCATAGTAACCCATGAGTCAGCAGACAAAATTTGACAGCTCTATCAGTCGAACTCTAACCGTGATGGCAAAAACAGTGAAGCAACTCCGTTCAGAAGTGTGTGCGTTCAAAGAACGGCACCGCACCGTGTCACGGACATCGTGGCACTATTAGACAACAATCAGAACATCGAAAGAAAGCCCGGTTCCGGGCGGCCGACAACTCTGAGCGACAAGAAGCTCCAAAGGATGCTGGAAAGGAAGACCGAGGGAAAAGTGACTACATCGCTGCGTGCGCTTGGCCGGGAGGTCGGTTTAACCGGCCAAACAGCGAAAAACTACCTGGTGAACATGAACATAAATGTCAGGAAGCGGAAGTCGCGTCCACTGGTTTCGGAGCTGCAGGCAACGACGCAGCGGCAGCAGTTGAATAAGATGGTCAACTCGATTTTCCAGGTAAATCGCGATGTGACGGTGGTGATGGACGACTAGACCTATCTCACCCTGGATGGCAATGACTGGCAGGGCACTTTGTATTTTACTTCCCCCACGAAGGAAGTGAGCTCCGAGTTCATTTCACACACCAAGTTCCCCAAGAAGGGAACGTCAAAGCCGCTCTTCTTTCGCTCCGGACTGGCCGTGAACGGGGAAATTTATAGTACGAAATGCCTGCCGGAAGTTGGGTCGTTCATCAAGAAATACCATAAGGGTCAAGGAAAAGTTCTGCCGGATCTGGCGTCGACCCACTACTCGAAGCGATCGTTGGAGGAGATGGAGCTGCTGAATATCGATGTGGTGCCCAAGTCAGCGAACCCACCCCCAGCTGCATCCCATCGAGAATTTCTGAGCCAACCTAAAGTGTAGGATCTACTTCAAAAATGTTGTCGCGAAAACTGAGGATGAATTGATAAATAAAACGAGGAAAGAACTCAACAACATGTCTGTACGCATGTTTTCGTCCACCGTGACGAATGTTCCGGTTAACTGCCGGAAGGCCACTCGCAAGGGCGTAGATTTCTTTGCAAGTAAGCTTAAATAATTACATTCCACGGGAAATTTATCCAAAGCAATTATCTGTCTTAGCTTTTTTTTATCCGCATCCGAAAAAAAAAGTTAATTTTTTTAATGGAAATTTTATGGTGATTTTTTTAAATATCGTACAGGTTTTACCAGAAAAATGTCAAATTAATATAAAACTTTGTCTACACATAAAGTTTAAGTTTTATTATTGAAGTTTTATCTAATCGAAAACAATTGATAAAATCAAAGTTGCCAGTTTTCTCGGAGAAACCTTATTTAAATTTTTTGACTTGCTCGGACATTACTAATTTCGAAAATTCGTAGCTCTAGAGCAGAGAATCATAGTGTTTTTTGAATTATAAGAAAATATGTTCAAAAAGACGAACAAATACAAGAAAACACAATATAATCTGAAAAAAACTTACCTACAAAACTGTTCATGGCGATAGGTGAAAACGGCAAGGAAAAACCATCTCCCTAATCGTGGAAAAAATTTATATATTTTTTCTTGTTCGCAAATTTGGTGCAAGATTTTTTTTAATTCTCGAGCTAAGCCCAAAAAATGACTGAAAAGTAAAATGACGGATCCACTCCTTCTTTAGCTACAGTATTATGATATGCTAGTCTTTTTCCAGCCACATATTCATCGATGAGGTTGGTGGCTGAATGATGTATTAAATTAAGGTTTCGCCATAACAGGAAAATTTACATAGGACAAACCTTGGGACAAACCAAACGTATTCTCATGTTTTGTTTCTAAGAGTATATCACAGAGGTCACTAAAAATTATAACGAAAATAAACTGGCAACGCTTACGATGCGCTAAGGCGTACATACGTTAGACTGTCGGTCTGAGCCTAGCTACATTCTATGGGTTCATCTTTCAACAACTAGATCAGCTCCTAAACTTTCGGTAAACAATGAGCGTTTTCGTGATGCCGCGAATGGAAAAGAGTGATCAAGTGGTGGACAAGTAGTGGACAAGCGCAACTTTATGAAAAGTGGTACAGAGTGCAAGACCATGGAAGAATTAAAAAAGAATTGGTTTGTGGCTTCCAAAAAATGCCACAAAACTACTGTCCAAGACCTCATGAGTGGAGTCAAGTCCAAAATCAGAAAGTTCTGAAAATAAATTTGTATGGAACAATCCTGTTAATCTGCCACCATATGAATATCGATGTGATCTGATGAATACCCGAGCAGGAACGAATAACTTGATAACTAAAGGGTGTATTCGATAAAAATGGCACACAGAAAATCTTCTGTAACTTTTGAATCGTATGAGTAAAAAACCTAGAAAGTTGAGTAGATCTTATCCATAGTGTATTATTTACATCTGCCAAGTTTCATAGTTATACATTCAGTAGTTCCAGTCATGTCGTCGAAACAAGAAATTGTCCGTGAGAAAATTTTGTGCGCTCACAATCAAAATCCAGGGGCGTCCCACCGGTAGATTGCTAAAAAGCTTGGAATTGCAAATACAACTATGTCTCGTGTAATGAGAACCTTCAAGGAGCGTCTGAGTGTCCAAAGGAAGGAAGGGAGTGGTCGTAAAAGTGGTCCAATGGACAGTAAAATGGCCAGGAAAGTCGTACAACAATTCAAGAACCGTCCAAACATGTCAATTCGAGATGTCGCTAAAAAGTCTAAGGTGTCAGTCGGTTTTGTGCAGAAAACCATGAAGCGTGCTGGGTTACATGTTTACAAAGTGCAAAAAGCCCCAAACCGGAATGAAAAACAAAACATCACTGCGAAAACCCGCGCCCGGAAACTTTACACGAAGCGGTTGCATCGTGATGGATGACGAAACATATCTCAAGGCCGACTTCCGTCAACTTGCTGGGTAAGAATATTTCGTTGCCAAGTCGAAGTTCGATGTTCCGGAGGATGTTCGAAAGAAGAAACTATCGAAATTTGCAAAGAAGGCAGGCGATTTGCGGATGTGGTAAAATAAGTGCTCCCTTCATCACTTCCGGAACAATAAACGGTGCGATTTACACGGAAGAGTGCCTTATGAAGCGTCTCTTGCCATTCATTAAGAAGCACAAAGGATCAACTCTGTTTTGGCCTGACCTAGCATCATGCCACTACGCTCGAAACGTATTGGAGTGGTACCGAGCCAACGGAGTCAATTTTGTGCCAAAGGATATGAACCCACCAAATTCACCGGAACTTCGTCCAATTGAAAAATTCTGGGCAATTATGAAAACGGAACTTCGCAAACATCCCAAAACTATAAAAACAGAGCTAGAATTGAAGAAAATTTTAATAAAAACAACAAAAACACTGGGAAAATCGGTTGTACAAAATTTGATGGGTGGAGTGAAAAGGAAGGTGCGGGCATTCGGGATGGGAGACGAAATTGAACAAAACAAATGTTGTCAATCAAAACTCATTAGTAGTTCTTCATTTCCTGAAAATTTCAAGAAAATCCGATAATCAGTTTAATTTTGATGAGTATATATGTGTGTGCCATTTTTATCGAATACACCCTTTAGTCTTGGTTTAAATACCGCTGCATGAGAGGTATAATACCTGGGGATAATATCATAAAAATGCCTCCACAATATTATACGAATACCAAATTGAGGTAAGACGATACCGAAATAATACCATTGAGGTATTTTCAGGTATCCCAAATAATAAATTTTGTTATTCGAAAGATATTTTCCATGCAATTTTTAGGTATTTCGCTTAGGTATTTTACCTCTTATGCAGAGCTTTTAAATGCCAAGGCCAAGTGCTTTTAAATATCAAGATCATAATTAGGTATTCAAATGTTATTTTCTATCGCTCAGATACCCGAGCAGGACTGAATAACTTGATAACTTAGGAGCTCCCGAGCAGGAGACAATATCATACGAATACCTAATTTTGATCTTGATAACTGGCCTTGGTATAAAACAGCTCAGATTAAGAGGTAAAATACCTAAGATTTACAAGTAAAATAACTCTAGAATAACAAAACTTGTTATTTTTGATACCTGGGAATACCTGAGAGGTACTCTTTTGGTATTATCTTACCTCAATTTGGTATTCGCATAACATTGTGTGAACAATTTTATGGTATTATCCTCAGGTATTTTACCTCTTAATCTGAGCTCATAAATACCAAGGCCAGTTATCGAGTTATTCGGTTCTGCTTGGGCTCAGATTAAGAGGTAAATACCTGAGGATAATACCTTAAAATTGTTCCTACAATGTTATGCGCATACCAAATTGAGGTAAGACAATACCAAAATAGTACCTCTTAGGTATTCCCAGGTATCCAAAATAACAAATTTGGTTATTCGAGAGGTATTTTGCTTGCAATTCTTAGGCATTTTGCTTGGGTATTTTACCTCTTAATCTGAGCTCTTTAATACCAAGGCCAGTTATCAAGACCAAAATTAGGTATTCATAAGTTGTTGTCTCCTGCTGCGGTATACAAACGTTATGGAGTCGTCGAGTGATGTATCAACGGTAGTTTGTTTTTGATGTGGTGAAGTGCACACAGAAAAAAAATAATTAATTTTAACAAGCACCTTAAATTTCCCTCGTTTAGTTCCAAGCCAAAGGAGGCGTAGACAACGCAAATGGTTGTAGTCTTTGATGAGCCATACAACAATCTTTCACTTTTTTTTTAAAACACTATTTAAAAAAACTTGTTTGAGCGTATTAGTAGAACGATTGTGATTGGGAAACTAGGAGAATTTAAAATTAACACTTCATTTGATTACTTTTTAAAAATAAAAAATAAAACATTGAAACTATGTTTCATACAACAGGCTTGTTTCAGGTGTTATCTGGCTTAAATTTACATAAAATATCCCATTATTTTCTGCCAAATCTAGCATTCCCTTTATGTGCATTAGTTAACGTAGAAAATTCAATGTTTCTTTTTATCTGTGCAACATCGACTGCAACAGCATTCTTGAGAATGTAAGGTTACACACCCATTTGTCAGCTCCGGAACATGTTGTGAATTACTGGCCACCGTATTCCTCTATATCGACGAAATAAACCATTAGCTGCATGTTGTAGGCTGTTCAATCAAGTTTGTGACTGTTTTTACTTTAATATTAGTAAATCAGTATTGAGAAAAGGATTAAACATATTATGTGATCAATCTATGCGATGTGGAAGATGTTTAAAATAAATATGTTATGCTATGAGACAAAATGTGGTCCCTGTTTGTTTTCGGTATAAACCTTAAAGTAAACAACGACACTGACAAAAGACAGAAGACAAGATCGGAAAAAGATACACAGATCAAAAGAAACATTGAATTTTCTGCGTTAACTAATGCACATAAAGGGAATGCTATATTTGGCAGAAAATAATGGGATATTTTATGTTATTTTAATGGGATATTTTATAATTTAAGCCAGATAACGTCTGAAACAAGCCTGTTGTATGAAAAATTGTAAACATTGTTGTATGGCTCATCAAAGAGTACAACCAATTGCGTTGTCTATGCCTCCTTTGGCTTGGAACTAAACAAGGGGAAATTTAAGGTGCTTGTTAAAATTCATTATTTTTTTCTGTGTATTTCAACACATCAAATTGAATTTTATTCATAAAGAAAAACCTTTAGAAAAATACTGTTTGCCGCGTCTTGCGGCAGGGAGCCAAAGAATTTGCCATAAGTGAAAAAAAGAAGCTTACAGGCATATTCTTCAGTTGTTGTTATTGTTCAGTTGATCAAATCAACCGTCGTTATGGCCACGACATTATTTGAATATACCTTTCTCTTCAAATTCGCTTAGAACTTCTCGAATGGGTGGGGCTGGGGCACGTTAGCATGCTTGGGCACCACCGGAATACCCAACCACTCCCATTTCCCCCAGCGCTCGCTTCAAGTAGTGGACCGACGCAAGACCGGCCATACACCGCGTCGTTATCCTACTTTTTAATGAAGGCGGCAACTTCTGGGAGGCACTTCGTACTGTTGATCTCGCCATTCAATGCCAGCCCCGACAAAAAGAAGAGAGGGCGTGACACCCCTTTTGCACTGATTGTGAGCCACCGCAATTCTATCTTTGGGAACTTCGTGTGCGCTATGTACTTCACAACGCTGCTAAGGTGAAGTACAGGGTGCGCCAGAAAATTATGCAAAAATGTTCAAACTTGACTTTGGGTTAATTCGTGTAGCTAGTGACTAATTTCTGTCGAAAGTGTATTTGTTTATGTTTACTTTCAAGTGCTGCATCCAAACATTCTATTTGTTTTATAGCAAATTCGTCCAAATGTTCGCGAAAGAAGTGATCACCAGTTTGTTGCTCGCCCAGGAGAAGCCGAAAGAGATTGCCAAGGTGGTAGGGTGCCATTTGGCAACAGTTTACCGCATAAAAAAGTCCCTGCAGAATGGTCCTAACCAGCGGAAGCCGGGAAGCGGACGTCCGCTCTTTGCACGCACGCCGAACGTGATCAAATCGGTCCGTGCAAAAAATGCTCGCAATCCGCTGCGTTCCATAAGAAAACTTGCAAAGGAAGCCAATATTTTGGAGAAATCCATGCGGAGAATCATCAAAGAAGATCTGCATGCATCTTTCAGAGCCAGAGTGAAACGCAACTTGATTACACACTTAGAAAATGTTACAGTATTCGGTAATTTTTTACCGAACTTTCAACAGCTGAACGTTCGGTAATCCGATTTACCGGATTTCGGTGAAATTTTACATTATTCCGGTAAAAAATTACCGGAACTTGTCAAATTTTACCGAAATCCGTTAAATTGGGTTACCGAACTGTTCAGCTGTTGAAAGTTCGGTAAAAAATTATCTAATACTGTAAAATGTTCTAAGTGTGTACGGACCGGGTCAAGGAACTACGAGTGACTCGTACCAAGAGATTGCTTTCCTTGTTGAAGAAGGAAAAAATGATAATCCTGTTCTCCGACGAAAAGCTTTTCAGCATCGATGCTGTGGCCAACAGCCGCACGGACTCGTTCATTTCACCGCAGAAAATGGGGAACGTTCCGGAAAAAGTGAAATTCAAATTTCAAATCAAACATCCGGCTGTTGTCATGATGTTTGGCTTGGTGGCGTCCAACGGTTTGAAAATGCCGCCTGTTTTCATTGATGTTGGAGTTAAAATCAATACTGAAGTGTATATCGGTATTTTAAAGGACCAAGTGCTTCCCTGGGCGGAGACCAACTTCCCCGAGGACCAAAACGTTGTCCTACAGCAGGATGAAGCGCCGTGTCACACGTCCAATTGAACCCAACAATGGTTGAACGATAACATGAAGTTTTGGCCGAAGGATTTGTGGCCCCTAGCAGTCCAGATCTTAATCCGTTGGATTATTCGATTTGAGCATATGTTGAAGCACGAACCTGCAAAACATCACACCCTAGTGTGAAAACACGCACATGGCAGTAAATGTCGAAGGACTACGTCCGAAAGGCATGCTCTGGCTTCCGGCGTCGGCTCGAGGATTTTATTAATAAAAAGGGAGGACACGTTGAATAAATTTGTTTAAAAGGACTTTATAAAGAAAACTGCACTCGAATATGTTGATATTATTGCTTTAATAAGTTGAAAATGGGATTTAAAAGAAATAGAACAAGTTTTCGCATTTATTTTCTGCCGCACCCTTTGCTTGCCAGCCGTCGTCGTCCATAACAACCACAACTTTCCGCTTCGCCGGGAAGTTCTCTTTAACCAGAATCTTCAGCTGTTTTTTTAATGGGTTTTCGCTTGGTTTTCTGACACGGTTGGCTTGGACTGACGCTTCCGCATGTGGATATCTATTTTGGCAAAATACTTCTTGACCTTTTGACCGGTCGCACCGACCTCCCGGCTCAACGCACGGAAAGAAGTGGCCACCTTTCATTCCGTCTTCCGTTTGAGCTTCTGTTGAATCCTCCGGTCGCTTAAATCGGTCGGAGGCCAGAACGAGGCTTCCGTTCGAATGGAGAGTCCAGAAAAGTACTAGAATCTTGTAGATGTTTCCGCGATCGTATACGACCGACACGAAGTGGGTCATGATGGCCGGCTTTATTAGGCCCAGATGTTCTTGCTATAGCAGCCGTAAACAAAATGATGGATTTTCACAGTATATAGGCAACTAGTTTATATTGAATACTGGCCGACCAGGTGGCAGGGTAATCGTATGAAAAATCGAAACATTTAGTCGGTTTGTTTAATGCACGCTTTATCACAAATAATAGGAAACTTGATGAAGCAGAGAGCACAGAGATTCACAATATTAAAAAAAATCTTAACAAAGAAAAAGGAAGCATTGAACACGCAAACAAAACAATATATGATTTTAAGATAACAAAAACAATGAACTACCAAATGGTAGGAAAATATGTACAAAATATTAGTGACCGCGATTGTCATCTGATAGGTAAAAAACACATGTACACACAATCCATATAGACACAAATACATCTAGTATAAATATAAGCTCTAATGCAATGTCCTTTTATAGTCGGAAATTTGACATTCAGAAGAAGTCTGTTTGTCGCAGACGAAATGGGCCTATCTGTCAAAAAAACAGCTTTCATGTTTTAAAAACTCTATTTTAATTAACAAATAACAATTAGGAGCGTATTACTAGAATAATTGTCATTGGAAAACAAGGAAAATCATTTTCTAGTGGAATTCAAGGAACTTACTCACGTCTTTCATTTTTTAAAAACTCTTTATTATTTAAAAAAAAAAATAATGAGTGTATCAGTAGAATGATTGTTATTGGAAAACAAGGAAAATTTAAGTAAACACTTCACTTGATCGCTTCTTTAAAAAAAATACCAAATCCCTTATATTCCACTATAAAAAGCTTATCCTTTTCTTCTGAGACTTGCACTTCATCAGTATCGTTGAGCATTCGACGCTAACAGGAGGCTTATTTTTAAAAAGGACTTATATTTTAGTAGGATAATAATAGTGAAGATAACACTAGTGTCTTCGGCATAGTTTCTTGTCAAGTTATTTTCTTTAACTTTTCAAAATACATAAAATCCTATGTATGAAACATTTGAGAACATAAATTTGGTATGGCACTAATAAATACATTAATCATAGATCTGCCAAGCAGGCTCTTTCAATTTCCAGAATATATCCTCAAAACACTCTTATCTTTAATGCATTGTTCGTGAGATAAACATGACCAGATTTTCATAGATTGTGAGATGTGATTAGACTGTGAGATATGACCAAAGTAAAAACTCTTTTATGCATGCTTTAAGTTATATTCATAATTTAGTCTGCAGTGTAGAGATGTCCAGTAAAATTATTATTTATTGAATACTGACTAAAATCAACAGTAACCTTCTTTCAGTAGACGAGGTTGTAACAAGATAAAATGGTGGTATAAAATAAAAAAAGCCTCATGTCATATTACAACTCTGTTGTCTGAACAAACCATAAGGATGTTGTTGGGGAACCATCTGAGAATATTCCGTTTATTACAAAAAAAATAACATCAGATTTAAAAATCATGGTTGAGAACTCAAACTCCATACAATGCAACATTAAACAAGTACTTCAAAAGTTGCAACTACCCACCGCAAGTAAAATACAAAATGATCAAATGTGATGAACATTTCCACGTCCACTGATCGATGTTGAATTATTATAAAACTGATGTAACGGTTGTACGACATTCTAAATGAAAGACGGTGAAAATTTTAAAGTTCTACATACCTATAACTATTGCATTCCAGAATGACGAATGAATGCGGATTCACAACCGAGCTATCGTTTGCTTCGAGAAAAACCGTTCTGTTTGTTCATTAGAATCTATACAGTTAATGATGTTCATTACGAGCCTGTAATGACCCTGTTCTCAGGGCAACAAAATCGAGATACTTCAGTCATTGATGTTTCAGTTTGTCATAACAGCTATCATGAATAGCAACGTACTATTAGTGCTAGCTTTACTTCAAATCCCAGTTTTTGTTGTACACAGTTCCAATATATTGTGCCTGACCCCTATCCCAAGTCATAGTCATCACATATGGTAGGTGGAATATGACTTGTTGCACTTGAATAGTTATAGTGCAGTTTCTGTTATATTGTACTTCGCCTCTCAGGAATCGAGTCTGGATGGAAGCTTTAGCAGCGCGAGGCCACAATCTGACCATCGTTTCGGCGGATGTCGAAAAAAATAGCCAAGAGAATATGACGTACATCCACTTGGAAAAAGCCTATTCATTCCTGGGCGAAGCATTGGATTTGAAGGAAATGGCAAATGAAAACGCTTTTGGCGGTGTTCGTGGTTTATATGCTTGGGGACTCGGTATGTGCAAAGGAGTTCTCAGTTCTGAAGGAATGAATGTCATCATGGCATACCCAGATGATTTCAAAATTGACCTAGTGGTTGCGGATGTTACGTTGGGTCCGTGTCTTTTCGGACTGTTCCAGAAATTTGGAAACCCTCCGGTTGTCGGTGTAACTGCCTACAACAATCCATCATATACACCAGATTTCATAGGAGGGCATAAACATTATGCTTATGTGCCGTATGTTATGCTGAACTATGACTATGATATGAACTTTTTCCAGCGGCTGTACAATTACATTGTGTACCTTTACGATGACTAGTGAGTATTTTCTTTATTGATAATTCCTACAAAAAGTGTACAAACGGATTTATGCATTACGGATCATATATTTAGAATAAAAAAAGATAAAGGAAAAGGATATATAAGTGAAATAAAAATAAAATTTCGATAAAATAAAATTGAAATTAAAATAATATAAATATATAATAGAAAAAGCGAGTTGTAATACTTAAATAATATTATATATGAACAAAGTAAAAAAAAATTAAAACCCAAATAAAATAACATATAAATGACATTTAATTTATAAAAACATAAAATAAAAACAATGTAAATAAAGATAATATAAAAATACAATAAAAGTTAAAATAAAAATTAAATGAAACTCAACAAAACTAATATACAAATTAAATCATTTTAAATCAATATAGAAAAAAAAATATTAAAATAAAAACATAAATAAAATCAAAATTATATAAACATAGTAAACATACAAATAATACTCAAATAAAATAAAAATTATAAACATATAAAAAAATAAAATATAAATGAAATAGAAATAAACTTAAAATTAAATAAAAATAAACTAAATATTAAATTAAATAAAACAAAACTAAATTTAAAATAAAATAAAATCCAAATTAAAATAATATGAAAGTAAAATATAAATAAAATACAAAAAAAATATCATTAAAACATTAAAAAATTAATATATTAAATAAGATAGAAATAACATAAAAATTAAATTTAAACAAAATAATCATAAAACATTAGATTAAAAAAAAGTTTTATTGTAGACCACCAAATTAATAAAAAACATCGCAGTAGGCTAAGTATGTATAATGGATGTTTTTGTGTTTTTTGTAAATGTTATTTTCAACCGTCAGATGACAAGGTATTCACTTATAATTTATACATGTGTTCCTATCATATTCGTCATTTTTGTTATCTTAAAATCTGGAAATGCCTATCTGATCGGAAGGTAATCCATTGTCTTTTATCGGGGAATGTATTGGTTTATGATTTGAATAAAATTTTAAGAAGCCACAAATATCGTTTTTTTCGATCTTTGTCAAGTAAATTTTGGAATTTTGTTTGTGAATTTCAACGCTTTCTGTTACACTTAGGTTCCAGAGATTTTTGGTATGTAGAGGAAAGGCTTGTAAGATGAAACGGCTTGTAAGATGGAACAGCGCCACTTTTGACATTCACAGCGACAACATAATCGCGCGGACAAGTGTAAACCTCATTTTTTTTGCTATTCTTCAATTTTCATTTACTTTTGGAGTGAATACACTCATTCGATTTAACTCTTCCAGATTTCAATGTTCAAAAGCGTTGACATAATTAAAATAGCAATTATTTCTTGTGCTTAGTAAGTGCAAATTTCCCATCGATATCAAAAGGTTAACATTTGTGTTGGCTAGCAATTTTGGTGTATTTTTATGATCCAAAGACATTTCCAAACAAATCTTAAAATGAAACAATTTTTTGATGTTTTGTGTTTATGGCGTCATGTTTGTAAGATAGAACACTGTTAGGCTTGTAAGATGGAACACAGTTTTTTTTCGTTTTAAAACATATGAATGATATTTTTTATGCTTGGAAATGCCATGGAATCAACAATAAATTGAAATATAACAATACATTTTTGAAATTGCAATTTTCGATGGATTTCGACAATCGGTCATAATTTTTTTTGATGACTATAAATAATCAGTTCCGTAGGCCAACTTGGAGTCTTTAAGTTCCTCTTTTGAAAGATCCTAGAAAAAATAAAAATTACACATGCTACGAGCATAAAACGAATGGTGTTCCATCTTACAAGCCATTTTATGAAATTGCAATTTTTGATGGATTTCGAAAATACGCCATAACTTTTTGTTGATGACTATAAATAATCAGTTTTTAAGCAAAGTTAGAGCCTATTAGTTCTTCTTTCAAAAGACATTTGTCTTTGGATTTGCGAAAAAATTATGCATGTTACGAGCAAAAACCGGAACGTGTTCCATCTTACAAGCCTTTCCTATAATGATTTTTGTTGAAAACATGTTAGATGCTATTTTTGATTTGAAATGATGTAACACGCACTTGCTTTTAGTTTTCATAAAAAGTTATATAAATTATAACAAAATATCAGGTGACAAATATACTAACAATTAAGAGCTTGGATTTTTCAAGAGACGAAACGTCAAAACTCGATTATATGTCATACCAATCGTTAAAATCGAGCACTCGAACTGTCAACTTAAAGAGGTTTTGTCTCTTTTTTACTACAGGCTCTTAAATTAACACTATTATACAAAGGGCTTGTTCATAATCCACGTAGACTCATTTTTGAAAATCTCAGACCACCCCTCTCACCTCGGAGAGTTTTCTTTGGTCAATAGACTTTGGTCAACCCCCTTCCCCTCCCCCACGTGGCTTATGAATAGCCACAATTTAATATTAACATTCATCCTATACAAATTAAGTTTGATTTAATGAAAACTGTCTTGATTCATGCTACAAATTTTGTTTCAGCTATCGGCACCATACATTTCTTCCGTCGATTGAAAAAATGATGCGACAGTACCACAAACAAGGAACCATTCCAAGCGCAGCGGATCTAGAGAAACAAGTTTCCCTATTGCTAGTGAATCATCATTTCTCCGTTGATTTTCCTGAATCCGTTCCGCCAAATCACATTCCAGTGGGTGGACTACAGGTTATCGCACCGAAAGCGCTTCCCAATGATGTCAAATCTTTCATCGAAGCTGGTAAGAAAGGCTCTGTGCTATTCTCGCTAGGTACGAACGTTATGAGCAGTGATCTCGGTGATGACCGAATTCGGATGTTCTTAAACGTTTTTAGTCAGTTTACTGAGTATAACTTTCTGTGGAAATTTGAGACCGACTTGCTGTTTGATTTACCTAAAAACGTGATGGTCAAAAAGTTTCTACCGCAGAATGACGTGCTAGCTCATCGCAGTATAAAAGCATTCATCACACATGGCGGGATGCTGAGTACGCATGAAGCCACGTGGCATGGAGTTCCAATGATAGGAATTCCATTCATATGTGATCAGTATCGGGTAAGTCCGAATAGTTGAAAATAATACTATGTTTAAGTGATTTAATTTGCAATTGTAGAATCTGCACAAATCAGTTCAAGCTGGTGTAGCTGTAAAGTTGGAACATCACGCTCTAACATCTGATAAGATTCGAGGGGCACTACATGCCCTTTTGGAAAATCCAACATTCAGGAACAACATGAAAATCCGTTCATCACTATTCCGAGATCAACCAGAACACCCTCTCCAACGAGCTGTTTGGTGGATTGAGTGGGCTCTTCGTCATCCAAACTGCGAGCGAATTCAATCACCTTCCAAATGGATGAGTTTTTGGAGAAGTGAGCTTTATGATGTCAAACTGATCATATTTATTACAATATTGTTAACGACAATGTACACTAAATCACTACTAACAAAAAAAATGGCAAAGCCCAGCAAAAATACAAAAGATAACGATAAGAAGCATAGCTGAATTGCAACCCATCCAAAATAAAATTATTGGTAGATTAGAAATAGACAATTCGCAAACCCACATATGAAAGGTACATATGAATGACTTGCTCAAACTTGATTCAATAGGAGATACCAGGAACTAATAAGCTCAAATTGAAATCACGTGTCAACAAAGTACTACAGCTCGTTCGTTTGTGCAGGTTTGTAAAACATATATGCATAACGTAATCAACGTTGACCGTAGTGATTGTTTGAATGATAGGCACATTTTAATCACCACTTGTTAGTCCAGCGTCTAAAGCTGGAGTGCATTATAGCGCGATGCACACATATACTTCATGTAGAATGCGGCAGAAACAGTATTATAGTCACGTTTGCAATGATAGTACCGGAAGACTTTAAGTGATAGCATGGTTTGAATCATGAAAGAAATGCCATTCTCAATACTGCATCATGTTTATCGAATTTTCAATAAAAGTAACAAATGATCATATTTATTGAAAGATAACAGGGGTAGTAAATAGAAGCTATACGGTAATAACAAGATGTTTCACGTGAAATTTGTTCAATATTCATAAATAAGTTCTAAAAATCTAAAAATTCGAACCATGTCTCGATGATTTGATTACATACAAAACAAGCACAGCTATCACCTTTTACTGTGTATTGTCATGGAACAGTATACCGGGGAGAACAAGTAATATATGTAATCATCAATCAGTCACCTTCATCTACTTGCCTCGAGAAGAGCTGCCTGTCTTCATCAGAAGCAGCGTATCTGTGCAAGCGAAGATGGAGCTTAGAAGTCTCATTATTGCCTTTTTTCTTACGATCCTAAGCACTATGAAAACTGTTCATAGTGCTAACATTCTGTGCATTATGACCGTTCCTAGTCCAAGCCATCATATTTGGTAAGAGTTTTTTTTTTTAAACAGCACGTTTGTAAGACAATCTGATACTCTTTTGCTGTAGGAATCGAGTTTGGATGGAAGCATTGGTAGACCGTGGACATAATTTAACCACGATCACAATGGACAGTGACATATCAAAACCCAATCTTACATATATTCTCATGGAAAATGTTTACCCTGCGTTGTTGGAAGATGAAGGTCTAGATTACGTAGAAATGTCCAAAGAATCGGCATTTAAGACTGTGTTCATTTTTCTTGATTTTTTTACCAGCGCTTGTGATGGTAGATATAGTATTTTTCTTTAATGATTTGATGTTATCAAGTGAAATGGGTGTATAATTGCAGGTGTCCTTACATCCAAAGGAATGGACGTCATTATGGCTTACCCCAACGCTTTTAAATTTGATCTGGTGATATATGATTATGGATGTGGGCCATGCTTGCTACCGTTACTGCACAAATTCAACTACCCTCCAATGCTCGCTCTGACACCATTCAACAATCCTCCATACTCAGTAGATGTTGTAGGCGGCCATAAGCATTTTGCCTACACTCCGTACTTTGCGCTAAACTACGACACAAAGATGACCTTTTTTCAGCGCGCATATAACACTTTTCTGAATCTCCTGAGCTCAGGGTAAGTACTATATGAATGTAGAATCAACTTGCTTAAATACTTAAACATTATTGTGGATTCTCAAACCCAAATTGTTTTACCTAATATAAATAATAGAATAGAATATAAATTCAATCAAACACATCTTTCGTCGAATTGCGTATGTGTCAGTTTCAATAGAACTGCGGATTTTCGGCGATCCTCATCATTTGCAAAATCTGCATCTGCATATCGTATCAGTACATTTTATTTTGGATTTTATGTTGTTGATACATAATGCACGTGTCCATTATTCCACGCAAATATCTTAGTATTTGCTTAGTCCATTCCATTGGGTATCTGACGGACGGTTCTGATATTTACTGAATGCGCTTACCGCAGCACCCATGTTGTTATAGCCAAATATTCTAAACAACCCAATAGTTCCTTGTATGGGTGTTGAGAACAAAAGGTTGCCCCCACGGAGAAGTACTCTCCCCACTTCTGTGGTCCTTAGTTG